>OZ018308.1:17395049-17536372 GCA_963969455.1 Arge pagana | reverse complement strand
CTCTCTCTCTCTCTCTCTCTCTCTCTCTCTCTCTCTCTCTCTCTCTCTCTCTCCTCTGTGAGTCCTGCTTCGGGCCCGGCGTGTGTGGAGCCGAAGGACGTCACACTGATCTAGGACCAGAACGGAATGGACCGTTAAAGGGGAAGCGAAGAAAACCAAGATTCTCCTGGACGAGGCGGACGAAACAAATTCTCGACTGTATCAAACAAACCGAAGTCGATGACGCTCTCACTGGACGACCTGGCTATACGTAATCGTACAAAAGTCTCGCCATGTTACTTCAAAGTTCGTTAAGGGTTCCGCGAGCCGTGACAATCGGGAAATGAGAGGCTTATTGCAAAATACATTCGTACCATCTCGAAAAACGCCGGTTCTACAACGGAACTCGATGAAGAAGTTTGAAAGTATAACGCGCAACGGGAGGTCTATTTTTAGTGAGACGAAATAATTTTTTCTCAAAATGTTTTGCGTGTTCGTTATGCCGCTTTCACCGTTTATCTAACATGAGACCAATGGAACAACTTACGTCGATCGACGAACGAACAAAGCGAGATCGCAATGAAATATTTGCTCGTGTTCGACACATTTTTTGACACTTAAACCGAATAATCAACGTGGATACATTTTTTTTCAGCTGAACAATAATTGATGAAGAATAATGAAATCATAGGACTCTTACTGATATCATGCAAAATATTCACTACGAATTCCAAGACAATCCGATGGATGGTTTTTGCGAGAGAATCTACACCAATTTGGAAGAAGTGCAAAAATTAGTTGGACTTTCTTCGCGTCTTATTCCGCACGCGTCGGCCATACTTCCGGTCATTCGCTGGACCACTTGGAACTGTAGAAAAAATATATAAAGCCGCATTTCAAAAGAGTTCTTCTGGTCAGTGACCACCTGCCCAATTTTTTTCTAACTTCGTGAAAGAATTTTTGTTTTCTAATTTCTTTCAATTCCATCGTGACAAGTAGCCACCAATTCAATTCACACGGTAAACGTCCGCCGACTTACAAAAATTCTGGCCCAACTGTCGAGGAAATTCGAGCCTCGAGCGCGAGTTATCTCAAGATAAAGCCCGCATTGCCTGGGAGCATTCGAGTCCGTATTGTCAATGCCAGAAGCATATCAAAGGGATTTCTGACGGTAAGGTTGGCGTCAAAATACTTTTTCGTGTGACCGGTTCCACAGCTGGGGGTAACTATCATGGTGTGGTGGAAAATAAAACGCATATCGCAATCGATCTTTTACCATTCAAATCTAGGATTCTCCCCGTCTACGCATACCTGTATTCCTTTTACAGCTGTTGTTTATCGACTCGAAGATACGTTGCGTGATAAAGCGATGTCCCCATATAGAATTTACAATGAAGTTTTTTTTCGCATTTTACAAAATCACCTCCATGCAAAACTCGATGAAGAATATGCAGTTAACAAGAATAGTGTAAGTTCCAAACATTTGGATGCTGCAGAGATCTGGAGACCGATCCGTCGGTGACCATTCAGCGAGAGTAATTCTTGCCGATGCGATTCGAAGCAGCTCAATTGCCTGGATAAACTGGAAGAATGAAAAAAAGAATGGCAGACGATACTTCCGTAGAAATTGAAGCAACATTGCACTGTGCTGGAGACACAGCTTGAATGCAAGTGTGGATCGTTCACGCGAGGTAGCTGATTCGCAATAAAATAATGATCCATTTTCTCAGAAATTTGAATAATTCTTCTACACCTTGGTAATTTCCATTATTTTTCACAGTGAGAAATGGGAGATGAGATTCAAACTTTTTATTTTCACTACAGCGATCAATTTTTCTCCACGAATAATTTCAGCTCCAGTTACAGAGCCTCGTCTGATTACCTTACATTTTCTGTTTCAGATTCGATTAGTTCGCGAAACTACTTTAAACGGGAATTTACAAAATTCTACAGTCGATCATCCACCGTTATTTTTTGACCGAATATTATTGAAGAGCATTTTTTCAGATTTTTCGCTCTATCAGATGAATTTGTATCGTCTGCTTTCGTATCAGGAGATTGGCGTGAATTGTTTACAAATTATTATTGAACTTCAATGTTTCAGCTGAGAAATTGGTACCGCTGTACCAATCCTGATAACGAGTCTCCGTAACATGTTTCTATCGAAGGAATCTGCATCACTTTGTTCTCGTCTCGGAAGTGTTCAAAGACCCTAGACTACGATTCATTCTTAGAGGTTTCCTAATTTTATTGATCATTCACACCTGATACGAAGACCTCTGGTGTGGCTCTCGGTAAATTCCAACTGTCTCCGTTCTTTACGCGATGGGTAGGTATACTTGCCAGTAGCGTGAAGCGTTCGTCGTTTCCGTACACATTCTCCGTAAATCCATGCTTTCAGTAGATTAATCGATGCATATACAGGGTGTCCGATTACTAAAACGTTTCCCGGAAACTTCAGGCTTCTGAAGCAAAAATTTCGATAATAAATTTGTGGACGCGTGGAATTCAAAAATCAAATTCGTAGCTCATTACAGTCTCATTTGTCGATCACGTCAGCGACGTAGACAAATATTTTTCAATCAATTTTGGTATCGCAATCGGCAGCTCGAACGGTTCGGATCGAAGAGGTCGCAACGATCGTGCGGTAATAACTTTCCGGTAAAAATGCGACTCAACCGATTATCGCCACGCGGTAATCTTACCGATCATTCCGATTTTGCGGGATGCAAAGAGTTTCTGTAAAAATAAGCAACACAAAGAAGTCCGTCGATGATCGTTTTCAATTGTTATTTGATATAAAACACTGTGGATCAGTGACGATGATGATACGTCGTGTATGACGGAATGCAAAATAGTATCTGGACGCGTTTGATTGAAGGTGCAGCGTATAAAATACTTCCGTTAGCACCTATGGACGCAAATATGATGCTACTAGAGAAATATTGACTGAAAGATGTTCGTCCACACATTGAAATTCCCTCGTGGAACGCAACAATAGACCTGTCGGAAGATGACCCACACTGGACTGGAATGAGCTACGTATTTGATTTTTGGTATTACACATACCTAATGCCGGGCAGTTATATTCGTCACACAGATGTTTGTGTTTTCACAAGCATATATATATATAGGTATGTATAGGTATGTTACTCGGTATAGACGGACTGTCTTAAAATGGCGAAGAAAAATTATTTTTTTTTCACAAAATATTGACCAAGTTATATCACGTGTATGAGAGCGCCTCGTAGTCGGTCGCGTAGCGAATCACGTCCGAGTCGTCACAAATGCTCGTTATTTCGTGCGTAAGCACCTTTTAAGAGCGTGGAAATGCATGGGACAAAAAGGAGACGTGATACCAGAAGTGCTGGACGATTAGCGTATGATTTTTCTATAAAAAATCTGTTGTTAGAACCTTAAACGCGATTTTCTTGGAACAACGCTGTTTCGGCTTACCGAGGTGATATAGCACATTACGCAGCTAGCGCGCTAAATAGGTGGTTCCTGCACGAGTCGAGTTTGCCGCCCGGGTGCAGCGCGCAGCGCAAATACGGTTGGGCGACAAACTCCACTCTTGCGGGAAACACCTATGCGCACGTACTGCGTATCCTATTTTTTCTATGGAGTTGCGTGAAATTCTACAATTGAGCATGAGACAATCAGGCGCGGGAAGATCGGTTTGAAAAAAATACCGCTGGTGCGGAGGAAGGTAGTGGGTCTGGGGCCGCAGGCCCTGGAGGGGGTGCAGGGGGTGAA
Organism: Arge pagana; assembly: GCA_963969455.1. NCBI lineage: Eukaryota > Metazoa > Arthropoda > Insecta > Hymenoptera > Argidae > Arge > Arge pagana. The sequence continues at coordinate 17,532,637 of OZ018308.1, read as the reverse complement.
GCCCCCGGCGGGGATTCGGGGAGCGGAGGGGGGTCGGTACCCCCCCCCCCTCCCCTCCAACACAATAACACCCGTGAATAATCAGCAATTCGTAAAATGCTTTAAAAAAATCAATGCTCATGTCATAATCGATGCGCGATCAATCTGTTGAATGCGAGTTCGTTGGTGCTTCGTTTGATTCGTAGCAATGTTCTGTCCATTTGTCCATCTCCCTCTCTTGCTCGTTCTCTCTGACTTGGGCTCTTGCTCTTGTACTGTGGTGTTTGCCTCATGCGAGACGTAGAACGAGAATGCGTACAGGAAAGCCGCGTTCTTCATCTTGGTCCTTGGAGACAAAATATGATATTTGACCTGTGCTAGCTAGCCGGATAATATAGTATTTAGTACTCCAACTCCGAGAAAATAATAATCCTCGCAGACAAATGTATGTATGAAAAAACTAAAAGCTGGCTGTTAGCTACGACGTTTGGTGTTCAAACGAGTGTCGAGCTTAGAATTATCGCGAGTAGAGTAGAATTTAGCTCCTTTTCACGCCCTCGCATGAGAAAACTATTTTGAAGTGTTTCGCGTCCGTAATATTGCCATACTTTGCTTTTCCCACACCAGTGCGGGAGTTTATTTTGCGCACTAGTTCGGGAATGTATTTGACGCACCAGTGCGGGAACATACCATTTTCGCTCTCAGTTAGGAGAAGGGAATTCTATTCAACCGATTGATCTGAAATTTAGAGGTTTTTTTGTACATCAATAACTCTCAGTGGGACTAGGATCTTTTTTTGCGTTCCCCACTTTCCATTTCACAGCACGGTCTCCACTAGAAAAATCTCTTTTTCAAGTCCGCCATTTTGTTATTTCTCAAAAAATTGTTCAATCCTATTTACAACCAGAATGACAAGCTTACAGAACAATAATCTTTTTAATTTTTTTGTTTCAGATGTCCTCAAGCGGCGAAATCACCGCGGCGATCCACCCATCTTTTTGTGTCACGCTCACTTTATCGTTCAAAAATAAAAAAAGGGAGGAAAAAAACGAAGAAAAAATTTCCACTCTCTTAAATATGAATAATTACATACGAATAAATCAAACCGATTGAATTTTATTTTTCCCAAAAAAAGATTCCGGAAAAAGCCTAAAAAAACGTGCAAGTTACCAGGCTACCACCTTAATACACGATATACAGGGTGATTTATAATTCCTTTTACAAACTCAGACGGATTGTGGGGATTGGTAATTGAAGCATTTTGGACATAGGAACTTGGGGTCGCCGGGATCACCCAACGGCGTTAGGCGTCGTCATAGATGCTCCCATCTTCCGAAGTTTTCTTGGGTTAAAACAAAGACAGAATTAGTTTTTTTTATTTTAATGCACAAATTCTAGTAGAAAATTCTCTCGTAATGCTAGTGGGTGAAAAGAATGAAAAGCAAATAAGTGATTTTTATAACTATCCTCAATGGAATTTACTCAGAGGCGAGTAGTCAAAGCCTGATAGCTTTTTACCCTATTCAAGAGCTTTTTTTTAATAGAAAATTGAATTCCCTATAAGAATGTGCGCATCAACATCTGGAAAAAAATGATTCTTTCTTATTTTTAGTTTCAACCCGAGAAAACTTCGGAAGACGAAAGGATCTATGACGACGCTTCGCGCTGTAGGGTGATCTTGGCGACTCCAAGTTCCTCTGTCCAAAATGCTTCGATTACAGACGCCTACATATTCTCTGAGTTCGCAAGGGGAATTTTGAATCACCCTGTACAACGAAAGTAATTTCTTATCAACATTTTCAGTCCGCATTAACACCGGGGACCTCGGGTTGTTGGAAAATCCTCGAGCAATGGAACACCCTGTATACAGAGTGCAGGCGTAACTGGAATTGTACGCCCAATTCTCCAAGTTCTAATCGTCGATCGGCACTCGTTTCTTCTTCTCTAGAGTCCAGTGCCCTATAAATCACCGTCCTTTATATTTCCGACGAGTTTCTGAAAATGTTCTCTCTTAAAAGCAATCGCCTGTTCTTCTAGTTTTTCAAACTTTCTATATATCAGTCCGTAAACTGTTCCGGCTCGGGCGCGAGCGAGTGGAACTCTCTCCATCGCTTGACCAGTCGTCGAGGATCGTCAAACTGCCGCGACTCTTGGTTCACGCTTATCCGACCTCGCGAGCTGACACGAGGATAAACCTCAAACGAATGCCTTCTTTCTCGAAAGGTTTCGATTTATTTTTATCGATCTCTCTTCTAACGTGCTCGATCGCGCTTCAACCTCGGGAATCGGTGTCGCTCGAAACACGGCATCGAACCAGACACTCGACAAGCGTCTTGGGAGTTCTACTTAATTTTTGTCATGTTCACCTACGAATCGAAAACTCGTGGCAATCTCCTTCGTCGGCACAGTTATTGGTACATTTTTTAATTTCGTCGACCCTCCCCTCGTAAACAACCGTAGATCGGTCACTACATTTTCTCCAACGAGCTGAAGTCAGCCACGCGCTTTTGGATCAGTTTTCGTCGGATACTTCTCCCATTTTTCCTTCTTTGTTACATCAGTTTCGTTCGCACCCAGGTGGTACCAATTGAAACGCTACATCTGATCGGGTGTTCGTGTTATTCAAATTATCGGCGAACGTTTTAAAAATGCATGGTCAGTAGAGTCTCTGTAAAAAAAGCTAGATTCGGATAGTTATTTACATAACTTTCTCGACAGTGACGAAGACTCTCGATATCGTTCATAACATACTCTTCCTTGTTAACTTGTTATCTCTACTTCGACGTCACAAACACACTCAAATCGGTTCCCAAATCTCGATTGAAAAACTAGTTTGCAATAAAACTATGACGTTTCGATAAAATTATATAGCTTTGTTTTTCATCGACACAGTAGCACTGTATCGCAGTGCCCGCAAACAGGTTGTTTTTCAGCCTATTCTTCGAATTTTGCTAGCCATCTGAGAATATATATATATATATATATATATATATATATATATATATATATATATATATATACATGTATTACACGTATCCAATTACTCGTTATCGAAAACCAAAGTGAACATCCCGTTTTGTTTTTGGAAAATTTTAAAAAATTACCGTAAAAAATCAAAAATCCCACGAATTATACAGGCATTTTTCATTCTACTTTTTCCATGAAATAAGTCTTACAAAGATTATGTCACGTTTTTACAGCGATAAGAGTTGATGGAGGCCAAAAATTCACCCAAACTCTACAATGAGGTGAAATCATCCCCGGAACGTTAGGAAAAATCAGAATATTTTTCTGAACTTCCGAAAACATATACTTGAATGCTCGAAGTCATAAATATCGTAGAACAATAATATTGAATTAGTCTCGACGATAGGGCATCCCCTACGAAGGGTAAAACCACCCCCAATCAGAAAAAGGTAATGAAAAATGTTGGAAATTCACATCAACCCTCGTCAATTAAGAAAATAGACATGATTTTGTAATTAGTAGTATTATCGATTATTCAATTTCATCGAAGCTTGATTCACTATATCCATCGAACAACAAAATTTCGTGGTTGATTTTTTTATAGTTTCAATCGTAAGAAAAATATATTTTTCTCGTTCCTGCAGTGTAACGAATGATTGTTCGTAATTTTCAACGCGTTTAAATTCAGATTCAGTTAAAGAAAGAGACTTTGGATTTTCGTCTAAGAAAAGCACTCCATTCACGATTTTCGGGATCCCATTATTGTTATAATTTGGAAGGCCCTTGGGAGGATTTTTTTACATCAAGCAGACTTACCTCTCGGGCTCTTATGTAACTGTAATTATCTTGCATTCTTGGATGCACTTTTGTCCATGCAGTTTAGTAAAAATGACCGAAAATGTGCAAAATTCCGCACGGAAGTAGTTCGCCGGATTTTAATGTATCCAAAAATGCAAGATATTTGCTGTTGCATGAGAGCCCAAGAGGCAGACCTGCTTGATATAAAAAAATCTCCTGCGAGGGCCTCCAAAATTATAACGATGATTGGACCCCGAACATCGCGAATAGAGTGTTTTTCTTCGACTGAATCCTATTGGTGCTTTTCTTGAACCGAATTTTGAATTGTACTCTTCTTCGCCTAAGGGATCGATACGTATATTCAATGAAGGAAAGTCGAGCGCGAATTGCCACGAGTTTTTATCGTTTTATCAATTCTTCTATTCTCCTAAGTTGACTGGTTGATGAAATCAAATTGGATCCGATTTGACCGTTATTTTCGAATAGCAGCAATAATCTTCGCACAAGTATTTCACTAAAGTGTCAAGACTCGTTTTCGAAGCATTTCTATCCGAATTGAATAAGTTCACCCAGAAAACCTGGAATTCTCTTACCGTGAAAGCTTTCTCGCTTACGATAAACGTTGCAAGAGCGATAGGTACCTACAGTAGTTTTCTCGTGAACACTGGGCTCGTTAATTCGTAGAATGTCATTGCTTTTCATGACGACTTCACTTATCCGTACTCCGAACAGCCGATGCAGCTTTAGATTAGAAATTTCTTTTCATCGGTAGATGAATTCCGCTCCATATTTGGACTTGTTTTTGTTGATGATTTATCGACGAGATGTATTCGAATCGCCTTTAATCCATTAAGGCCCAGGCAAAAACTGAGCGAGATAGCATCAAATTACTTACGCCATTCATCATAGGCAAATAGAAGAAAAAATTCACTTCTTTTTTTCTTTTGTCATTTGCAATCGTTTATAGAAAATTATGTAAACAAACTACGATGAAAATTGTTATTGCGAAAAACTGATTACGCCATTCGATTCTACGGAACAAATTATGACGAAAATATTCATAATACTTTTTGGTCAAAGTTCAATTTGTTAGTGTGAGAAAGTTAGAAAAACAATCGCATGACGAGGAGTCAAAGTGACTACGTCAAATGCCATGCGAGACTCAGGCCAGATAGCATCAAAATGACCATGCCATTTATTGGAAATGGGAAAAAATACCCCTATCTTTTGTTTTGCTATCCGCTATTTATAAACAATTATTTGAACGAGATATGATAAAAGTTGTTATTTTGAAAAACTGATTGCACAAATTTATTCCACGGCAAAAATCATGACGGAAATTCGATCCTGAATAATTTCCATGTTCCGAAATTCAATTGTGTATCATTGGCTCACACTAACACATCAAACTGTGACAGAAAAGTGCTCTACAGGTTTTCGTCCTAATTTTTTCCGTGGGTGAAATCGGTGAAATAGGTTTTCGATCGGTGAAATCAATTGTTCAAAGTAACAACGTTTTTCATAATCGGTTTGAATAATTTTTTCACGCATTATTGCAAATGACAGAAGGAAAATGTGGGTTCTTCTATGCGCCTACGAACGGCACAGTCAGTTTGATGCTATTTAGCCCAGTTTTTTGCCTGGGCCTTAATGGGCCAACTCGGGCGACGCCAGTCCATTCGGCACCTAGAAGCATTGAAAATTTGTCACACGGATGTATCAGCCCACCTTTCCGGCTTTCGATGACATAGTTATCCAAATGATATAAAACGCTTCGGAGTAGCTGTGTGGCTCGCGCGGTCGCTCCTCTCAGATGCTCTGAATACGACGAAGAAGATGCGGTGGCACGGAGAGCACGGAGCTTCCGGGTTGGATGGGTTTTCGACGCTCGTCCTACCTTTACAATCCCCATCTCAGTTCACACCACTCTCATCACCAATCGACACGCATGTACGCTGATTCGGTTCGATGTATCTACCTGCCTATATACAGGGTGTCCCATCAATGAAATCTTTCCTGAAAACTTCAGATCCTTGGCGTCGATCTAAATCGAAAATGATAACGAGCAAATCTCGCGGGTTTCTCGTTTGCAGAAAAAGAAAACTTGTCGAGAGTCGACCAATCGTGAGCATCGGATGAACGAGCCCGTGGAATTCGGAGGATAACATTCACAGCCCGTTTTAATCCAGCAAGTCGATGGTCAGATCCGACCAGTTCTTCGTACTTATAATTACATTTCTATTCATATTTATGATTTATTCTTCGATGCAATCCCAATCAACGTGTCTTTTAGATCACAATAATTGGGACTGCGCATGCGTGAAAATTCAGCATGGGAAAAAAAGTTTTTATCGAATATCAAAAAACAAGCGACGAACAACTGAACGAGCAGAACAGTTTGCGATAAAAATCAATTTCACCCCGCCATTTCAAGGTAGTCCGTCTATACTGCAGGAATATACCCGTACATAGATAGGTATATACTCGTGAAAACACGAACACTCATGTAACCAATATAACGCCACTGCGTTATGCGTAATTCCGAAGATCAAATTCGTATTTCATTCCAGTCCAGTGTGTCGATGGTCATATTCCAACAAGTCTATTGTCCCGTTCCACGAGGGAATTTTAATGATGTGAACGAATCTTTTTCAGTCAATATTTCTCTAGTAGCATCATCTTTGCGTCCATAGGTGATAACGGAAGTATTTTATACGCTGCGCCTTCAATCAAACGCATCCAGATACTATTTTGCATTCCGTCATACACGACGTATCATCATCGCCACTGATCCACAGTATTTTATATCGAATAACAATTGAAAACGATCATCGACGGACTTCTTTGTCTTGCTTATTTTTACAGAAACTCTTTGCATCCCGCAAAATCGGAATGATGGGTAAGATCATCGCGTCACGATAATCGGTTGATTCGCATTTTTACCGAAAAGTTATCGCACGATAGCTCCGGAATATTCGATCCGAACCGTTCGAGCTGCCGATTACGATACCAAAATTGATTGAAAAATGTTCTTCCACGTCACTGACGTGCCGCGGGTCTTGCGAAGCAAAACAACGGATCACCGATCTTAGGTCGCGATCGACAGACTAGAATGAAATGAGCTACTAATTTGATTTTTCAAATCCCACATGTCTGGTCATCCGATGCTCACGATTGGTCCACTCTCAGGGGGCTTATTCCAGAAACGGCAGTACCCACTAAATTCATCATCGAAATTTTCGATTCACATCGACGCACGGTGAAGATATAATAGGAGTTGATTCGTCAAAAAATGTGCTGACTGCTGAATTTTTCACCAAACGTGACATTTTTTTTTCCAAAGTCTCGTAATGAACTATATTTCCACGCAATACTCTCACTTTTTTGATTGTGCATAAAAAATAAATTCAAAATGATTCTGGAAAAGGGAGTTCTATAACAAGAGGTTGTAGCACACGAAAACACGGTCAGTGCATTCTGTTTTGGTGACACATGTTTGAAAAACAACTTATTTATTGGGAAGTAGTTCTAGCATTGTTTCATGCTGAGTAGAAAAATTATTATTTTCATTATTATTATCATCATCATTATTATTATTGCTATTATTATCTAGCTTTCGCGACTCGGTGCCGGTGACCCCAGGAGTCGTACGGCCGCCTGGCGAGTACGATTTCCCACAGAGTATTTCGGGGGTCAAGCCCGCGCTTCTTCGACTATTATTATTATGATTATTATTGTCATTCATTTGAGAATAAATATCATTGATTGATCGAGATCTTCAAATACCAAATGTCCTTTCTATTCTAATTAGGTTAAACGAATTTCTCACATCTTGTCATAAAGTCTTGATTATATCTCCGTAAAAACATGAGGATTTTTTTTGAGAGAAGACGTTATAAATAATGGTAAATGTTCAAAAGCTTGCTTTTCAATTAGCTGTAATAGTCTGCAGAATCAATTTCGAGGTTTTCTATCCTTGCTTTTACAACCGAGACGTGACAATCGAAGGCTCAGAGTACTCAATTGTTTATTTCTTCATCTGAAATAATAATCAATTCGTAATTCGAAGTGCACCGTAAAATAATTTCCTTTCACTCAACTCGACAAAACAAAAAAAACTTGTTGCTTGTGGGGATGAGTTGGTACAAGAAGTTATTTTCAATTATTTGTTACCAAAATAGTATATGAACTGACGGTGTTTTCCTATGCTACAACCTGTTATTAAAGAACTTCGTTTTTCAGCCTCGTTTTAGTCTACCTTTTTACAAACAATAAAAAAATTGGCCGTACTACGCGGAATCACGATTCATACGAGTATCAAAGGAAATCGAATGTTTACGATTGGTGAAAAAGTGAGCATTCATATAGCAGATTTTTCGACGAATCAATTGTGACTCCTATTTTTTTTCCCTGTCCGGCGATGCAAACCAGAAGTTTCTAGGAAGCCTTTTAATGCACTATGTACAAGCTACGAATTTGATTTCGAGAATCCCACATCTCCGTTCATCCGATGTATTCGATTGGTCAACTCGAATTGGGTTGATCTCAGAAACGCTAGCAGAACTCGATACTTTTTCATCGTAACGTTTCCGATACGGTTTGGCACCGGGAAGCCGGGGTTTCCGAGAGAGCAGTTCGGTAATGGGACACCCTGTGTAAGTACGCGCGCACACGCCTGCATCGCGTCACTCGCAGACGCAACGACGCGACTGTGATCCTCTCCATACTCGCACCTCGATCCGTTTCCCAGATAGCGAGAACCATTTTTTTCAGTACAATTGCTTTTCAAAAGATAGTGAACGACGGGGTGACGCTGGGTGAAGACGGGCAAAAGAGGACACGGGCGCTCTGTGCGTTGGAGAGAAAAAAAAGAAGGAAAAATGAAAAGAAGCTCAGGTGAATGAAAGAAAAGGATTGAGCGGTCCGTCTCGGAATCTGGATGTAGCCAACAAAGAGGGTGTCGTCTTCGTTGACTCAGTCTCTACCGCACCTCCGTCTTCGTCTCTTCGCCGCGCCGCGCCCTTCTTCCCCCGTCGCCGGCTCTCGAAGCGGATTTTTCTACAATGCTCCTCTGATAAACGAGGTGAGATTGTCTGCTACGCCCGCTTCTGGTCCTGCTTCTGCTCGCGCCTCCGCTTCTTCTTCGGTCACCGCTGGTGATGGCGTTGCTGTTGTCGCGGCGCCGTTACTCTTGATTCCTCCGCGCTCGATAGCGCCGCGCGTTTCGACTATCTCCGTCAACTTGAACGAGTGACGCGTCGCTTACTCGCAAGTCGTCCGAACTTTGGATGTATCCTGACGCAGCCAAAGTTCATCTGACGGAGAAAAGTCCAACAGTCGTGACCGAAGCTACTCGCAGCTTGGCGATATTCTTTTACGCGTTGACAAGAAACGCCATTGAGAAATTTCAACAAATCTTGTTTCCAGGCTCATAAATTTCTTGCTTCACGGAAAAAGGAAACGGATCTGTGATTCGCACGCGCAATTCTGCTCTTTTATGTGTATCTGTACCTTTCCAAGCGGATAAAACCGAAGGAATAATAACGGTGGAGCGAGTGAGAAAAAGTGTCGGCGGAATCGGGATAAAAGGTGACAGACAAGATATTTCCGCATGTTTTCGCTGCTCAAGATTGCCGCTGGAATTCTCGTAAAATAATTAAGAGGCTCGCCACGGATGGTTCCGATGATGGTATTTTAAAGGGTCGTAAAAGGGACGTTAAAGGCTCGTCGGGCCAGTCTACAGCCGCGGAAAGAGTAAACGCTGAATTAGGTGAAAAAAAAGAATAACATTTGCGAGTAGCGGAAAGTTCGACCGTATTTTTTGGAATTATTCGCCAACGACAAAACGCGTACCTCGCGTGTTCCAAAATTGATCGCGATTCGTATAATCTTTTATCGATGCAAGATATCGAGGTACCTTCGACCGTATAGCAAACTCGATTTTTGGTTTCTATTCGACGCATAAATTTGAAAAGATCGACTCGCAGATAAAAAAATAATGCGAATCCCATTCGAAATTATTTCGCAGGTTTCTCGCGAGCGGAGTGACGGACTAAGAGCCGCGTACGGTATAAGATCGTTGCAGAAGCCCCTCCATTTGCCCGGTCTCTGGCATTTGTTTTTTTTTTCGAGAAAACAATAATCTAGAAAAAAACTGACTCTTGCAGATATATTTTTCGTATTGCGAAACACATAATTATATTTTTTATTGTACGCTCGTGTGTTGAAATGACAGTGATGGAGCCTTTATAGTCGCGTTCGAAGTCTTTTGGACTACCCATTCGATATACATAGATGATATGTTCCAGCACGAAGAGAGGGCGTAACGTTCACCGTGAAAACCTTTTTCAAAGTTTGGTTCCGATGTTAGAGACAAGTCTTCGTGTTTGTGAAAAAAATGATTTCTGTCAGAATAACACAAATATCAACAGAGTTTAACGATTTTCGTGGAAAAATTGTATTCCAAGAGGTTTATGACGGAAAAAAAGGAAATTGCCTAAGAATTATGAATTTCACTGGTTCTATTCATTGAAAAAAATATATTGCCCGAAAAAACGCGTCTAGCGATTAGAGATGAGTGAAAACTAAACTTTTAATCGCGAAATTTAACTCTGTTAGTTGTGCTCAGGAATCGTTTGTTATTTCGGGTCGAAACTTTTCACGCGTTTCTGTATGACAAATGACGATGACAGTGACATTCTGAATTCGTATTACATCTCGATGAAAATGATTGAAAATATGATTTTTGATGAATCAATAAATCTGTTGAGGTTATATTTTGGTGGTATAGGTTCTAACGATTGACTTGTTACAAGGAATCGACGTTGAAGAGAATAAAAGCTTTGGAAGAGTAAGAAGACGGTAGGAAAAATCGATTTGTAAATCCGCTATTCGTCGCCTATGAGGAAAATAAAAATAAATGCATAAAAAAAACGAGCTTACGTCAATCCGCAGATAAAACGAACGTACATGGAACGAGACAAACAAAAGTGAATAAAAGACACGCTGCCAGCGTGGCGTATGGTTTGCGATAAGCTTTCAAGCGGACGCGATAAGGCTTTATTTGACGCATTCGTTTTTGTGTCTCGGTTCGAAAAATCGTTTTGGTTGACGACAGAGGCACCGAATGATCAATGCCAACTAGTGGCAGCGATGAGGCACGTGAAAATGCATTTTCTTCGAACAGCGATAAGCGTCGAAATAAATGATAATTCATCGAAATCGGTCAGCTGAATGAAAGGAACAAATGAGAAATGTGAAGTGGCGACGACTTATAATAACGTTGCTTTATTTAAATCCGTTATGTCATGATTTAAATAAATTCACATGGATGTTCGGTATTTCGTGTTGATAATCCGCCGAGGAATATTCATTCGTCGTTATAAAAGTATTTATATCACGAATCTGCTCTCACGAATCATCATTTCACGAGGAATGAACGTTTCTACAAATTTCGGTAGGTGAAAAAAATGAACGGCGAGTCTCATATCCGTTCCCAGCGTGCCGTTGAATTTATTTTTCAATTTTAAATCAACCAGTCGCACGTGGCCTGATGAATAAACCATGAGAGTATAAAATTACATAACACCGATGCCAGATAATTCGTAGAAAAACAACTCGGAAAGCGGATTGTACTCGATTTGTGGAAAGAAATTCATTACTTCAATGTCGCCAACACGGTCATTGGTACAAAACTCAACATGAATTGCAAAACGAAAATCTTTTTTCGAGACGAGAAAATTGATTTGTTTGTCGGTCGCGATTTCGTGATTTTTTTACCATTCAACGACTCGTTGCCATCATCCACGGGGTGATCGCTGCTGATTTTGGTAGGTCATCGGCTGCCGGGGCAACCGTTGTTCGTTGACAGCGGAAAGATTCGATTATTCGTTCATCTCGACGAAAAATACGTCAAGAGAATTTTTACACTATTTGCAAAAAAATGCCAAAATTTATGAAATTATCCATGTAAGATAACGAAAACTCCAACCACGATAACTTTCTATAAATAATTCCGAACAGTTGTCTTTTAACCTTTTTGTACTTCGGGACTTTTGAAAATAAATAAGTCAGATAGTTGGAAAAACAACTTTGAATCCTTAGAGTGAACGGAATAAGAATAATTAACGGTGTGAGTTGTTTTTTGTCAATATCCACATGATTCTTATGCGGAATAACAGAGTCGGGGTGAGAAATTTTTGCGTCCTCGGTCATAGTTTTAATATTGACATTAAAATGTGACGCCAGGGACCACGAATGTGATTTTGCCTCTGAACACTCGGTCGATGACGTAGCTGTTTCACAGTAATAGATGGATTACAGGTGAGAAGAAAAGAAAATTGAGCAGGCCGAAACGCCAGCATGTCCGCTGTTTCATATGGCCTCCCCACACAGACAACGCGTAATAATTTTCAACCGACCTCGTTTGTTTTTTTATGTTGTACAAGACATTTTCCCTGAACGTGTTTCTATAGAGATCGTAAATCACGGCAATTTTTGGAAAGCAGTCTTCAATATGGTTAGTTCGTGGCTGTTTTCCATTGGCCTGGAGTAGAAAATGCTTATATAGAGTGACTCGTTCTACAAACGTTATTATTCGTGAAATCCGTTAATTCCAATGATTTCCATTTTGATTCATGATCAACTTTCGAACTCTTCGTCCATGATCCTCATTTCAGATTATATTTTGTTTTTTCAACGACGTCATTTTGTGTAATGCATTCAATTTCCGAAATTCGTTGAGCAATTCCATTGATGGTTGATTTCCTTTATAATTGATAATTGATGGTATGTAGTTTGTACTAAAGTTGATTACAGAGTCAAAATGATTCATTGTGTATTCGAAGGGCTGGCATATACGTGTATGTCGCATCCAATATCAGAGGCACGTCAGAGCACATGTTTTAATTTTCGAAGCCAATTGCTCGAATAGAAATTTCACGTGTTTGATTCTACGAAAAAGGCACGATATATTGCCTAAAAATCATGTGAGGATATGCACAGAACGTGAGGTATCGAGATAAATACAAGTAGCTATCGAATGCACGGATATGAGTGTACCATTAACTCGAATTTAGTTTAAATCAATTAATAAGATGAGCGGAAGTTATTCTCATGTAGGAGAGTGTGGGGTAATGAGACCAGACGAGTAACGAGAGCTCATAGCAAACACGTAAATAGATACGCGTCACTAATTCGGAAATCGTTCGATGGTCCTCGGCAATGTTCAGTTGCGTCACGCGATCGCAGCAGAGTACCGCCGCACAGCGTGGCAAAATGGCAGGAAAACGGACAAAACTCTACACTACCTTAACAAAGACGCTAAAAATTTCGTTCCAAGGCGAAACAATCAGTCTTGGCAATCGACAGGTAAACTTCGTTGATCAACCCAATTGGTTCCGTAAAAGAGGTCGAAATTCACAATTTAGTGGTGCAAATTGTGTGAAAAAACTCAATATATTAGGATACGGGCATGTGGGGTATCGTTGTCCAAATATTTTTTGACTACGAAGCAGAACAATTTGTCCTTTGTATCTTGAGTCTTACGAAGAAGATTAGATTCAATGTGGAAATTGTAAAATTTGGGTTCACGAAGCTTGTGCAAACATATGGGAGCTGTCGAATGATATATTTGCGATTATGGTGTTGGTAAGCCGACATTATTTATACTGGTCGGTACTGGAGGCCATTTTGTTGGGATTGATTTTGCTTTGATTTGAAATTTTATCACTAAAGTTCATCAGTACTAAATATAACGATATTTTATTGTTTCTTTCTTCTTTCGAATAAACCTTAACGTGCCGGTACTGTAGCCCCACAATATGTAGGATATATCCATCTCTTTCTGGTTTAACTAAGTCAAGAATTAATGAGCATTTTATTACAGAAATATCAACGCTTCGGTAGAACATCTTTGTAACAAAATTATTCCGCCGACCCGTGCATTTAGAGTAAACGGATGGGATATTTGCGAAATGCGAGCTGAAATAGGCAGTTCACCGATCTACACTGGAAATAGCTTGTTTTTCAATACAATACTTTTTTGCGTACGAATGAGAACAAAGTCGGTCTTCTTTCGAATGAAAATAAAGCTGTCGTGAATTATACAATTTTTTCCTTCCCTCGACGACTAGGATTGAGCTTGAGAAGGCGCCTGAAAGGTAACTTGGCTGGTGCAAGCTCTGCAGACCAACAAAATGAGCAAGGTAGGCTTTTCGCACGGTTCTCATTTTTGGGTCAGTTTATCTGCGATGCTACGCGTCATACTTGAGTCGCGAGTGTGGGAGTAACAATGCGAAACATAAGTTCCGTGAAAATATTTCTGATACTGCAACGAGAAATTAAATTCTATACAAAAAATTCGCCTCGTGGAATTTTAGAAAATCCTTCCGAAAGTATTTTCAAATAATTTATTCTCTCGTGGGAGCGAATTTGAAGGCACATTTTGCTGGACTGGTTTTACATCTTCAAGTTTTTCAGAATTTAGATCTCGGACTTTCGCGGTCGTTGGCAACCACCCGGAAGCCAAATCATCTTCAAAGATTTGTTCGGAATGAGTAAAAAATGAAAACCTCATAAAGATCTAAGCAGGATTGTGAAATTTTCAGTGAAAAAATACAATAATCCATTTGATCGAGTCTTTCAACGGGCACGTTTTTTACCAGAAGACTAGATTTAATAGTAAATGAAAATTGCTTCCGTTGGGAAAATAAATTCAATGGTTATTGGAAGTTTTCCGCCATTGAAAAAATTGATTTAACGTTCAATGGAAATGCCAATGCATTACGGAATTTAATGCGTTATTTACAAGCCTCGATCTGGGATGAAGGCGCTTGGCAATACGAAAGTAGAACATAGATTGTGTATAATTCACGTGAGCCGAGTTTAACGCGTGCTTGTTTATTGCTGAGTAAATATTTGAGAACGACAGCATTCCGAATGTGTTTATTTCAATTTTGAATGTTATTTTTTTACTCGTACCTATGTTTCCTTCGCGTTAGAATTCGTGACATTTCTTGGCCATGCGCGACATTCCAATCGCATGATCCATCGCGTGGACACATGAACGCGTCATGGGGAATGAAATGCATGTTTCATTTGCCACGTTGCTCGAGGTCGATGTTGCACGTGGTCGACATTCACGTCGTTGACGTTGACGTGCTGTGAATTGACGGAGACGATTATGTAACTGGTTGATATTTCCGAGACGATCCTAAAGTTTGTGAGAAATTATACAACTCGATTTCTGACCACAGGCGATGCACTACTATCCACGAAATACGTCAATTGCGTAACGGTCGTTGACGAAACTCAGTTTTAACATATTTACGAATTTCTTTTCGAATAAATATCATCGATTCGTGATCATGGTAAATTTAAATTTCGGGCAACTTAGACCCATTTTTTGGGTTTTGTGCCAAACCCTAGCGCGATGGGCGAATTTCGACCTCAGATGCGTATTCAGCGGTCAAAAATACCCAGGAGTACATATGTGGCTCCCCAGTAGCAAACCACTTTACATCTGTGCCTCTGTAGTTAATCTAGGGCCCATTCAAAGGTATTTTTTATCTTTTTTTTTTTTTTTTTTAGAATCTATATGTTTTATGATCAATCAACTGGGACGTTTTTTCTTGAAAATCCCCAAGTAAACAGTTAGAGACCGTCATTTTGTTTATTAAAAAAAGACTCCATGTCTCACGACAAATAATTGTTTCCTTTTTTTAAACAGGCAATCTTTAACATATTTTGAGAATTATGTAACATAGATGGCGTGTTTCTCAGCAACGATGAGAATTCCAAGTATATTTGTACAGCGTCGTAGCATGGATCACTAGCACCCGGTGCGGTTCGCAAAGGACCCCGCACCAAATCAATAGAAAATGGTCCCGGTAGATTCTGCTGAAATTGCGGTATGTTCTAGTTCTCTACATTCCAATCAAAAGCTGTGCTGGGCCCAAAGTAATCCTATAGATAGTTTCTGAGATGCAGAGGGGGGAAGTGGG
Source organism: Arge pagana (assembly GCA_963969455.1). Lineage (NCBI taxonomy): Eukaryota > Metazoa > Arthropoda > Insecta > Hymenoptera > Argidae > Arge > Arge pagana. Next base: position 17,516,891 of record OZ018308.1, on the reverse strand, counting down.
CTATGGGCTATGGGCCTGAGTAGGTAACCATTTGTAAGTCTCTTGTCTGCAAATGTTGAAGAGTTTAATAGGTTCCAGTTGTCAAGTTTGATTCTCAGAATCTGAAACGACCTTGAAGTCACCTTTAAATGACCTCGTAGAAGTAAGCAACCTTGCGATGCGGTCATTTTATTTTCAAAACCGATTGGTAAAACGAGTAGAAATTCATCACCAGCCTCTTCTTCATTTGGCCTTGAAATGACCTTGACTCGACCTCTGCATAGTAAGTGATCCTGAGATTCGGACTTGACAACTCCAAAAACATAGATATCTAATGATTGGGACCTATTGAACTCTTCAACATTTGAAGACTAGAGACTTATAATTAGAGACTTACAAATGGTTAATCAGACCCATTGCCAATATCACACACTTCCCCCCTCTGTATCTCTGAAACTATCCGTAGGATCACTTTGGGCCCATTACAACTTTTGATCGGAAGGTCGAGAGCTAGAACATACCGCGATTTCAGCAAAATCGACCGGGACCCATTTTCCATTGATTTGATGCGAGGTCTGTTGCGTCTGTTTTCACTCGAGGTCGAAACGGAAAATTCAAGACGGATATTCCGTTGTTTCAGCTTACACCGGTAGCTTTTAGCGCAAAATTCCGTTCACCAACTATCTTATTTGTATACATTGCCTATGTATTCGCCAAAGGATTTACTCTGCAAACTGGATACGCAGAATTTCAATATTCACGTAGTTTGATGTAGGGTGCGAAATTTTTTTCACAATCCGGCAGCCTGTGTTCGTTTTTCGCTCTTCACCCACAGTTATCGATACCTCGTAAAACGTATGAAACTGAAACACGATTGAATAAAAGAAAGGAAGCGAAACGCTCGGTTATTACGGTAAAGTACAAAGAATTGGGGAGAAGAGATGTCGAAACAAAATAAGTTTCCCAAATAATAGTTACCGGCGAAACTCGCATCAGCTCACTCATGCAGAAAATATTATCCCTGAATATATGGGAACCAATCCAAAATATTGACGCAAAAAACGTTGAAGGAAATCAACTTTTATCGTTTTCTCGCCACCTGTGAAATGACGCCACCCTTATAGTGTCACCCGGTGCGGATCGCACCCCCCCCCCCCCCCACCACTCCCCCAACTGTATTTGAAACACTAAAAACTGGCACTCAAATATTGTCGGTAAAATTGTTCAACCGGCCCCCTGCTACGTTTGAAAATCGCGCCAAGCACTACCGAGATTATTAATGCTGTATAAAAATGCAAACATTGTAAAGTTTGTGAGGACGCAAAGCTAAATGAGTGGCGGACATTTTATTCAGTGTGAACTATGTGTTTGTAACAGAGGCACGTGTCTGGGCTGCTTTTAAGCGGTTAAATGATAACAATTTCATACAAAAATTACTTGGTGCGGATATTATTATTTCTCACTATTGCAATATTTAACAAAATTCCAAATGATACTTTTTATGTACGAATAACATTCCTTTGTACGCAGTCCTCTGGCGTTTTATAGCGCAGAGGACTGTTTTATTCACTAAGAATGGCGTTTGACAGTTATCTTTGTACGATATTTTCTACAGCTTGTGGGAATCAAAATGAGACTTCTTTTCACATAGTTCTAGAAAATTTGAGATGCATAATAAGATAGGCGTTGCCCCATGAAAATAAAACCGAGAAAAAGGAAATTATAATTGCTTTTTGTAGATAAATATTTTTTTCATTACTACTTTTCAATGAATATACATCATTTCCGAATTTTCGAAAAAAATGAGATCAGGACGGCACGTATGGATGAGTTTCAGTTAGCAGTCAGAGGCCCGGATACGTGAAGCGTCGTTGCTGTTATTCGAGTCGGGCGCGAAAATATCGCGGCGTTAGGAGCCGAAGAAGCACGCGGCCACGATTCTCATTCGGAATAGTAGCCGCGCGAATTTCCGTGGATAAAGTGAGTTTGCACGGAGATCGGAGTAATTGTAGAATCTGAGGCAAGATGCAACTTGTCGAGTTCGTGACGTGCGTCCGGCGCATCGCGTCGAGGTAGCGTTGCATCGCTTGCGAGCGACACGGCAGACGTCCGGATCTGGTGGCGGCCGTAGATTCGCGTCGCTGCCGCCTGCGCTTCTCTGAATCTTTTGGATCTGGCGCATCGCGTTTTATATTGGCCAATAAGAAGAGGCTGTGGAAGAAACCATCTCGTTTCTCGTTCTCCTTCTCTCTCTCTTTCTCTTCCTCTCCTTCTCTCAACGGCATCGCGCGGGTCGCGTCTCAGCGCCTCGCCGAAGCGGCGTCAGCGGTGCGAGAGACAATGCCAGATTCGAGATAGCCCCGGGGGGACCGAAGACAGCGACGACAACGGCAGACGCGGTTTCGCGGCCGCCAGCATCTCTTCTGGTCAGCGTGACCGCTGCGCCGGACATCGGGCTCACGCCACGTCGAGAACCCCAGCCACCCCGGACCGCTGCCGGTAGCAACGCAACGCGTGACTCTTGAATTTCTCAACGTCGTCTGCTCGGTACTGTTCGCCGAGGCTTCGAGTCGTTTTATCACCGATCGACGAGCCTCCGTACCGATCATTCCGACCGTGCAGAACCGACAAGCTTCGGCAATCCGAGGAACCTCGCAGAAATCCCGCAGAAATCGTTGCCCTCGCCTTACTCCCCCAATACCTACGCGGTCAAGGAATTTCCGTCAAATTCCACGCAAAAAAGTGTTTTAACGACTTTTTTCGAGAAAAAAAACTGGTAGCATAAAGTAGCACGGCGCCATGTTGAAAGTGACGCGAAGCAATATTGGAGTAACACCTAAAAAGTGTTACTTTGGTATCGAATAACATTTTTATGCGTTGAAAAATGGACCGTGGGAACAACACTAACGATCGTGTCGGATCAACACGCTAAAATGTTAAATATTCTACGCAACAAGATTTTACACTTTACATAACGACGGACATTTTTTTACCGCGTAGTCGCTCGTCGTCGTCTGCGGAGACGAACGAAACGTATTCTCATCGGTCATTGTTCTCGTCGCAGACGAATACCGCTGCGATTTGTAGAAACGTCACGGGATTATCGTCACTCGAGTATCGGATGAAAGCTGGCGTATTACCGTTACTCCCCGTGAGTACGATAAATTCGAGGCGCTCGATACCTTCTCGTCGTGTCTTCGAGAAGCTGCTCTTCTCGCGAGATTAAAAATGACGAGAGGAATTTTGGGAAAAACGGGAAATCCGTCCAGTTCTCGTTTACGCGTGCAAATCTTTGCAGCGGTGTTTTGCTACTTTTTCGTCCTTTGCCGTAATCCAAAATTGGCATCGAGTGGTAAGGTAAACTCGCTCTAGAAGCAGAAAAAAATGGGCATACCTTGATCACTTTTCTCCAGCGAAACCGTGCAAAAAATCCAAATTTTGAAAAATGCTCTTCGATATGCTACTTATAGATCATGGAACATAATCTATCCAGAACGATACCGATCAAAATGGCGGCTATAGCATGTTTCTCCGAAGATTTCATTTTTTTTCGGACGGTCGACGGGTAGATCTTTTTCTGACTCAAGTTTTTCAGTCGAGATGATAAGCCAAGATTAATTCGATTATAAGTGAAAATCGTTATAGAACAACGCAAAATATTTGTACGGCATAAATTTTTGAAAAATCGGACTATTTGAAAAGAAATAGAAAGTTTCCTGACGAATCGCAGAAATTACGAATAACAAAGCAATTACGCGATTGGATGAACAATAATTGGCTCGCTGCGTATCTGACGTTGTTATTGAGTGTCATAAATGTAATGGTGACTGCGAAATTGAATGGATATTCAACGGAAGTTCAGCAATGGCACTGTTATTCCTGTGGCATTATTACGCGTTACTAGTTTCATTTATTTCGATCCATTCGATCCTCGTTGATGGATATTGACCAGAAGACGTTCGCGAGCTTGTCAAATTATGCAAATGATTAATTGATCATCGGAACTATGAGAATTCCGGTATCGAAACCTGATTTCGAGATGAACGTTATGCCAAGATCTGATGTGAAAATAAATTATATATCTCGTTATACGCGTTTATTATGGACGAAGAATTTATGATCGTTACACGCGGGGCAGCGGCTCTCGGCGTGAGATCAGGGGAAACGAATTGATTCGGGAAAAAACAACTCGAGTGGTTTTCTCGCTCGTTGCTGGAGTCAAACGATCATTGGCGTTATTGGACCGCGATCGTGAGATAATTTGTCGGCTATCTTTCAACAGGGCCTATCCTCTTCCGTTCGGGAGCCGCTATATCGGATCGTGGATTTCTTCTTTCCGAAGGTCGCGTTCGCTTGCTTTCTCCTCTATTTCCGCTAGTCGTGCGAACGAAAAACGTCGGATAAGCTCGTACCTTTCGATTGGCGACGTTCACCAATCGAAATATAATTGAAACCATGTATTTTTCACCTCACCTTTCTCAAATCAAAAGAAATTCCTTCGGAGGACATTTTTTTCCAAAAAACTTATTGTTTTCTCGCATTTCAACTATTTTGATTGGGATGGTCGATTCATCTTGTTTTTCCTTCTCCAACGGTATGGAATATCTATATCACTGGGAGATCATTTCGAAGCGATTCGTTTTTGACAATGTATTTGATCGTTTCGAAGATCAACAACAAGGAAATTTCCACTTTCAGCACATCCTCAATTGGAACAATGCCGTTTTAGGCATTTTATTGCGCATAATTAGATGATCGTTCGATTTATATATCGATTGGCTCTCGTAAAATGTCGACACTATCCAGAAATGAAAATTACGGTGATGGCTTAAAAAATTATAAGACTTGCGAAAAAATAGGTGTTTTTCGTGAATTTATTGCGACGCTCGAGATAGAATCGTGGGAGTAGGAAATACATTTAATATTGGACGCACAGTCAGTGGATGTAATCGCAATCTCGTGCTCAATTTTTTCACATCGAATTTGAAGATCACGATCAATTGCAGTGGGTATGTGCTACCGTGGTTTTACGTACGTATTACGACTTTCGGCTACTTCTTTCTAACTTTCATCTCGGGTAGAAGATAAACAATTTTGAATAACCGTAAATTGCGCGAATAACGTAAAAGTAGTCCGAAGCCGATCATTTTCCTCTGGGGAAAGCGTTCGCCAACTGAAAGTATCATTTTATTATTTTTCAAATGAAAAATTGCATTTAGATTAAGTATGAACATGAAAAGTATGTCGACTAATATGTTTTTCCCGATCCTCTGAAATAAATTTCTTTGAAACCATGACAAATTCGATGTCACAGAAAAAGGTCCGCTCCTTGGTGTGTCACTCCACTGGCTTCGTTTCACGTATGATGGAACGTTGAGCGTGGGCGCCAGTTGAATGTTACGAAAATCAGAAGATAACAAATCAGCATACGTTGCCAATGATAAATCAAAATATCGATCATCACCGCTGCCAAGGTCACGGCGAATTGATATTCCCGTATCGTTGACTGCAGATCGGTACCTACGAGGAATTTTCATCACAGCTCGTCGAGAAAGCGTTGAAATGATTCTTTAAGAACTGATCTCTGCGCGTCGTACGGTTAGAGCTTTTCATCCCCAACACATTCTGACGTACGAGAACACTTTCACACCGATTGGTAAGTGTTCACGCGAATCCGTATCTAATAGTACCGCAAGTCTCGTAAGATAATTTGTATAGAATCGGAGCGGAAGCAAGCCGAGCGAAAAAGGGAATTGAATCGATAACTCGAAAAAGAGGAGTAACGTATGAGAAAATGAAAAAACCCTCTTTCCGCGCTATACACCATTATACACCATTTAGGGAACTATTGATTGTGTTTTTCATTGTTTCAAATACTTGGATTCTCGATGTATCGAATTATCGTGTTAGTCGTTTTTGAAAATAATTTGATTCTCGAAAATACTCGATTTCTCGCGTAGATTCTTTTCCTGGGTGAATTCTCAGTAAGGCCGGTGAAAATTCTCGTTTATTATGCCATTTGCATGTGACGTTCGCGACGGATGAATGTTACTTGGTCGAAAAAAGAAGAGAAAAAATCAGCCGATGCGCATAAAAGTTCACGTGTTCTCGCGACTTCGAACTTTCTCCGCGCCCGGCAGCTACGCGGCTTTGGGTCGTCGGCGCAACGCGCGTGGTTCGGTCGGGTACGCGGCGCGAGAGACGTTTTGAAAAGATTTTGGGGCCCCGAAGGCTCAACGTGTCACCAAACTTGTTTCAAGGCCCACGTAACAGCCACGAGTCTATCTTAGGTTTTTTTTACCTCGCTCGACGTATATATTCTCCTATTCCAATTCCTGCGTCGGCAATAATTCTCAGGCTCCGTTGGAAAATAGGTAGGTACCAATTATACATCCCACAGCTAGGAAAGTAACCTGCAGCCACCAAACTACCTTCGATAGATACTAATTGATTTTAATGGCGCAACTTTTCGTTCAAAATACCTCCGGTCGGGCCTCACCGAGCGACCGCGCGCATTCTCATCAGTTCCACACGTGCAATCGTTAGAGATAGATTTTACATAAATATTTCTTCGACAGATCGAGGAGCTAGTTGTCGACGTAACGAATGTATATATGGACAGATGCGAGTGATTTACAAACGTACGATACGCACGGAGTATGCTTATGTAGATTCGGCAAATAAATAATAACTTAATCACAAAAAATAACTATCCGAAAACGACTCGTGGTCGTAAAGCTCCGTGATAAACTACAAGTACCAACTGTCGTCGGGACGAGCCACTGCCAAGATACCGGAAAATCGCTCATTTCGACATGGAACTCGAATCACGAGGCAAATTTCACTCAAATCCTCCGCACAAAAATTACAAAACTGAATTCGGAGTCGGCAAAAAAAAAAAAAACACGCGATCGCGTCCCGCGTGGCGGGAAACCGTAGTCACGAAGCTGGTTTCTGATAAAAATTGAACGCGCAGTTCGTAACTAGTGGTGCGTTTTTCCGAAATCAAATCCTCTCGATCGTGCGCTACAGAAAAAGCTTCGAACAATGAAGGTTGACGGTGAAGAAGCTATTTCGGTGGATTTATTTAATTCTGATAGATTTTTATTCGAGGAAAAATCGCGATTCGACCTCTCACCTCATATTGTTTGCAAGGCGGTTTTTTTTGAATGACTAGTTTTTAGAAAAAATTGTTATCAGACGTGAAATTGTTACTTCGCGGGCTTGGCCGAGATTTTGCTATTCGAACTTTTTTTCACGGTAAAGGAGGCATAGCATCGACTTTGAAATACGTCTACAAGTTCGATAACTATGATAAGCCTCGTCGAAAATCATAGGGAACTCATTATACATTACGAGTTACAGATTTTTCAATAACTCTGATTATTCATCCATTATTCGATCATGAATATTAAATGATAAGAGTTTGGATGCTACGACATCTGAAGATCGTTCTAGATGTGGAAATACTCACACGTATCCAAAACGTTGTAAGTCCAGCAATGGGATTTATAAATACATATTACATAGAATTTTTTCTGGTTGAGTAAATAAATGACCAAATCGACGATGAATTAATCAATCGTCTCTTATTTCCAGAAATTGCGACAACCGCGCGTGATCGAGAGCAGAATTTTTTTGAGTATAACCTGCGAATTGTCCGGCAGTAAGTATAACGCGTCGCGCATGTCAGGTCAGGTTCTATGGTCGCCGGCGAAGATCGAGACAAACTGACAAGCGATAGGTGTAGGTACAACCTGAAATGATATACAATCAGGTAGAGGTTATTCCATGGTCGGAGATATCTAGTCCCCTAGAAACTCGTTACTATACCAAGAGCTTGCAGTACGGTTACGCTGGTCCCGCCGTGGGGAGGACAACGTTGGTATATACCGTCGGAGCCTCGGGCTGGTGGTACCGGTCGACAGACGAACGATCTCGTAAACGCGTGGGCGTCGCGACAAGTTTCACCTGCTATCCGTATCGAAATCTCACGTTTCCGGCATGTGAGCGGTATCCCAACGCAGGGAGGCGTTTCTCCGTTAAATAATTTTCTTTCTTTTCTTTTCGAGCAATCACATTCTCGAAAAAATGCGATCAGTTGCCACTGCTTTTCACGCTCTCTGCAACTTTTTCAACGTTTCAAAGTGCGACAGAAGTAATCAAACATCTGACGAGGACTGTAATTCACCAGGACGCTTCACGAGTCTCATTCTCGTCAGTTTTACGTTCATTCATTCATCGATGAACTGCTGTATGATATTCAAAATGTATCTTATATTTCCCCAATGTTTTCCGGACCAGGTTTTTGGCTGTTTCTTTTTTTCTTAACAGTGAAAACTGATCGCTTTCACGATTCGTAGTGCGAATTCAAAACTTGGCCCGACGGTGCAAGTTTTATCGGTGTTGGGAGATACTTATAAAAAATCGCGTCCAACTGCAATGAATCAGTCATTTCAAAAACCGCACGGGACAGACAATCGACATTTTTCAGGAATCAAGAAAAAAACTGTGACATTCCCAAGTAAACGAGCCTTGAAGGACTTTTTCAGGCTAAATATAGTATTTTAACTGTACGCATTTGAAATATCGAATAAGCACCATGATTTTTGAATAAAAATAGTTTTAAAAAACTTGTAAAACCGTTCTTGACTTGTGTTGTCCCAGCAATGGACAGCCCGATGGTACATGCATTGAATGCTAACCGTCATAATAATAATTATTATTACTAATCCGTATTATGGGAAATTACGCTTGAACATTTTCTTATTGACACGTTACACGGAGATATATTTTCATGCTCCGCTATCATCATGGTGCGTGATCATATTCTCCGTAATTCTCTGATCTAAGTCGTCTTCAACGCTCGCAGTTGACCAGCTAAATATGTTTCTACAAAATGGCTCATGCTTTTCCAGAATGTTATCCTGGACACTCTTCTAATTATCTATGCAAAAACCACTCGGGTGACTTATGTTGTTTGAGCAATGAACGTCAATGACGCGGGATCGTTCGAAAGGACAGGAATGGGCATACTTAAGTGATTTTTATCAACAATAATCGTCTACCCCTGAGGAAGTGTATGCAGTAAAAAAGCGTGATTGAGAAAAACGCGACTCGTGCTGTTTTTGAAACGACCGATTGAATTATAAAAGTGGTGAGATGCGAAACTCAGAAACGTGGTCGATCGATTCGAGGAAAAATTCACTATGCGCCAACACTACTGTAGATTATAGATTTTTTTTAATATCACCATAATCATTCCTGAAAATTTGAGGGATTGAGAAATGCAACGGAGAAATCGATTTGATGAAAATTGTCGATGGTACTAGTCCGCTAAGGGGTTTTACACCCGGTTTGCGGCGTGAATTAAGAGGTGTTTTTGTGTTGCCAATAGGTGCAGGTTTTGAACTTTTTTCTTCCCGGTAAAGGGTATCATTTCAAGTATGTTTTATAATTTTTCTGTTGGGCATTGTTTATGAATGAGGCGGGTATAACGAAAGTGCACAGACCGCTGTGCAGAAAAGGTCCTTCACGCAGGAACAAATCATTCGAGATCAACAAGCTAGACAAATTTAGTTTTTGTATCGTATTATCTAGTCTTGTTCCGGCGGACTTGATAAAATATTGATTTTTGAAAATATGGTCGCTGATCGAAAGCGATCGTTGGCATTTCGATGAAGAAAACACGCGGATTTTCTTCGTATGAAAAAATTATAAATTGAGTAGAAAATCCTGTGCTTCGGCACTGAATTTTTACTTACAAAAAATATCTGCGAAATTCGAAGCGGATCGGTTGAGACGTTTTTGATATATTTTGGTCACCGATTCTGAAAAGGTCATTCCGAGAAAAATGCATTTAACGAACCTACTCGGAATTTTCAGGGAATATTTGTGAAAGGTTATATTATCAGAATCTGTCGAAAACGAGAAATTGTTTTATTCGAAAAGTCCAACCAGATGTGACCCCTCGAACGGAGTTGCTCGTGTCTTCGGCAGGATTGCGTAGTTAAAGCTGAGGTATAATTAATTTTCGAACCGTCACAACGTTTCTGGTCGGTTCGAGCTTGCGACTGGCGTGGCTACCAACCTGCCGTCCATGCTACCCTTTTACCGCGCTTATCCATACCTTTGGTATTTTTGTGCCACACGTTCTAGTATTTTCATTCTACTTCGGAGATTTCAATACACGGAGTTCTATTTTTTTGGTTACCGAATTATTGACGTCGTTATAGAGCACGTTGGATGATGATGTTGTTGGAGTAGATCGGGGTAATCGATGCGTGCACACGAATCTTTCAGAATCACCAACGTTCGTGAGTTCTCAGTCTCGTAGCTCATTCTCTTAGTTACATCGTCGTCGAACACGCGACAAAGGCTGCACTCGTTGCATCCGTAAAGAAAGTTTTGGAGGATATATAAATAAAGTCGCGTCCGCACCACGTGGTTTCGGGAACTTGTCGCTTGTCAACTGGGGTTGGCTAGCGGTAGGGTGAGCATAAAACTAGCTTTTAACTGGTATAATAGCGTATTCTCGGTGTATGGCATATTCTATCCTGGAGCGGTAACTTTGGGTCAAAGTAAGCGTGGGACGACGCTGCATACATACGTAGGTACTCTCGCCAACGTTCATCCAAGCCCAGCCCTAGCTATCAACGAATCCAACGTCAGGTGTGGACACGATTCCCGCATCCTTGGCCAATCTTTTTTTCTCGAGATCAGCCCACCTTGCCCACATTATACGGATAAAATACTCGACCTCGCGTGTTTTATTTCAAATTTGTTGACTCCGCTAAAAAATAGGTGTCCAATAATTCCCAAGAAAACGACAAGATTGTCCATGCCGTAAGAATATTTCTCATACCAGTGAAACTTCGAAGAATCATAATCACGATTAGGTACTAGGCAACGCAAAACGAAGAAATACCCAACCACCGCGTTTATTTGTGAAACTCAACATCACATTGACAAACAAATCATTCGCTACGTAATAAATATATTTCCTTTTATTTCCTGCTTTCAAAAAATCTCGTGCTCTCGGAGGGCCTAGAATAGTTGACACTGAGAAAAAATCTCATGTATTTTCTGTTAATATAATTGTTCAAGGCTCGAGGATTACGAAAAACAATATTATTCCGTACATCAGATGCGATTGATGCGTATGTTTAATAAATAAAACATCAAAATAAACGCCTTTGTCGCGTGGCATCGAGCGCCAATCACAGCGCATGACGTCATGCTTTGGAAAACGTTACTGTTGTTCCTGATGATTATTCGTTGATATCATAGATCCTCGACGTGTTAATACAATAATAGGGCCATAAGAACAAACGCTTTCAACGGATAATGGACCTACAAAAGCGAATAGCAGTAATTTGCTGAAAATTGGCATCGTTACGCGGCGCGCGTTTTTCGCAAATAACACTAATCTCTGCGCAGCAAAATTTCGGAATATCAAAGACACTGCGAAGGTATTATGGTGCTTCGTTTCAAACGACCTATTTTTTTTTTTGGTCCACTGGTGGAGCATTCCTCTAAATATGTACCTAAAGGAGAATTCTCACCAAAGACGAGCTCTGGTTCAATTTATCAACCATCGAGCCTGAATATCATCGATATTGTCGCTCGATCATTTTTCGGATTTTTTTTTCTCGTTCTAATAGAAGAAGGATAACATCTCGACAGGGCGATAGAAAATACAGGGTCACGTGACTATTTATTAATAATTTTCTCTCAACGCATTGTTTTTAGCTACGACTTGCCTGTCATTATCGGACGCGTTCCAAATGTAGCTCGATGCCATCACAGTGGTCCTTCCCAAGGTTTGGCGAACATCGGTCCCTCGAAACGATCGCTTACGGACCGCATATCCGTATCTTCTTCCGCTTTTCTCATCGGTTTCGTTTGTTTTTTATCGACGCGAACGGGACTTTATGATGTCTCGTCACGCGGATTCGGGATTCTTCGCTTTCCTACCCGCCTTTTTCGAATTTCACCTTCGCCGGTTTACATCCCATACCGATTCCTCGTATTTGCTCTACCCTCGCCTGGCCTACGCCTCTTATTTTTCACGTTGACACCCGTCTGGGTTTTATTTTTCGTACTACGGGCGTATCGCAGCCCAACCTCTCGTCCCGAACCTTCCGAGTTCTCGCTGCCTCTCACGTCAACTACTAGATAGCAACGTTGCGGGTCCCGTTCGTCCGCGGATTTATGAGCGGTGGTTTGTGGGGTCTAAACGAGAATATTTTTCGCTTTCAGTTTCCCCAAACTTTTCTCATCCGATATTCTCGCCCTTCATCTCGATGACAGCAACGAGAATCATCCTCGAGGGATCATCGCAGTGTAAAATTCTCAAAGAATCGATTCTTTTTTTGCATCATACGAGTTATTCGAGGAAGCAGAAGGAATCTTAGCATCGCCGATCGATCGTAAGTAGATGACTCGTTTGAAAATCCCACACTCCGAACTTGGGAAGCGTTTATTTCGGAATGGTATTTTTCAAAACGGTGGCCGTTCCGAAAGGACGATTTTTCGAGCTACTCGGTTGAAATTTTAACAAAAGACTCACAAAACATACGAAGCTTTTTTTCTTCAACCTCGCTATTTTTTTTACCGAAAACTCGCTGAATGTTTTTACGAAAAAAGGCTAAATTCAATACTTTTTGTTCCGACCTGCACATTTTCAAATTTCGTTGGAAAAAAAACTTTTACGGGAACATTGCGGCTTTCCCACAGATTAATGATCATTTTGAAATTTTTGTTGTGGGTCGTAATCCTAGCCAGCATGAGACGCTATTTTTCGCCATTTCGCCAATGATCCGCAAATAAAAACAACGTTGAACAATGAATGAAGAAATTGAAAAAAAATCATGTTGTAATATTTTGCGGTGCTTCAATTTGTAAAAAAAAATTAGATCGATCGGCTCGTCCTATTCGGCTTAAAAAAATCGCGAAAATCGTTTTTTTTCTTCAGGCGGTCACACTGAGCTGATTCCTCGAGCACGCAGCTACTACTCGGAAGAAAAGAGTGCAGACAAGAATTGGAACCATCGCTGATATTTCTAAACGTGCCTGATCAACTGCCGCGCAAAGAAACTTGAAGTTATGGCAAGAAATCTTCGTCCGAAGATGCGATCCCGCGGAAATATGGTCTCGAATTCCTCGCAGCTTTGTTAGTCGCTTTCTCAAGAAAATAAACCTGATTCTTTTCGAAAAAAAAGTATTACATTCGAAAAAAAAAGACGAAGGATAGAAACATTATTTTCCGAAATTGAAAGTTTTTGGTCAGAAAGGTTAAATGTAACCGTCGATCCAAACGATTGGAGAAAAATTGGCCGTTTAATAATTACAATCAGATTTTCCGAATGTTAATTAACAGTCGCAAAAGTGTGGAGCTCAACAGGTGGCGAAAATGTTCTATTCTCTGCGAGTGCAAAGTTTGCTACTCGAGGCAAAATCGAGCATCGCAATCGCACTCGTCGAATTCTTTACTCGTTAGATCCGATATTTTGTGCGATACTCGAGTCAAAGTTCGTTTCTCGCTCGTCGTCACGTTCCTCGGCACAACTGAATTCGCAAAATATCCGGATGAAGCGTGTATTTATTTCGATTGTCGTAAGACAGCCTTTGAAATATCTACGTATAAATTTGATATAAATAAATAATATAGTATAATAAATACGTCAGGAATACACGCATAGATGGATTTTTCCGATACCGTTCGAATTGTAAACAACGTTGTTGCAAAAACTGGGAACGTCGGCGGATTTCTATGTGGTACCTGCCTCCTCGAGTATAGAGAAAAATGATCGGTCGTTGATTTCGTTCGATTTAGTTTGTCGTCGGTGTAGGATTGTTATTCGTTTCTTATCATTATCATTCGGTAGCTCGACCCTCCCATCTGGCTCCGTTCCCACCCGGACGGCAGCGGCGAGAGGACTCGCGGGCTCGTTTCCCCGGTATCGTATCGCTACGAAATAATATGATTTTTTCGATCAGGAATCGATCGACAGCCGCGGCGGCGTCTTGCTAAATCGCTATTCCTGTCACGCGTCTGCGTCAGAATTTCTTACGCTCGACGCTCAGCGGCCGAAGGTTCAAACCGGCACTAACGAAGGACGCATGGGAATTTTCCACTTCTCTAGAGAAAACTGGAAATCAGCGTGAGGTAAGTTAGGTTAGGCTTCGTTGGATTAGCTTAGCCTGGGCTAAGTTAGGTTCGCTCCGCGGCATCGGAGCGCGTCTCGTCTCACCTCGCCTCGTCGTGCCTCGCCTCGTCTCCTCTCCTCGCCGCATCTACGGAGGATTTTTCTCACACCGCGTATGTCCGCAATAATAAAATGCTCGCGGGTTAATCTATCGATCTACGGTAGTCGATACGTACACGCCGAACCGAGTAGAATTATCGCGATGTCCCTTGATTGATGTGATTGTCGGTTGATGTCGTTAGAGAACCGGTATACGTTCTCCGTTCAGCGATATATACGACCAGTCAAGTTTCGACTCCCGATAGTCGCGCGCCGTGAAAACGATCGTCGAAAAATAACGATCGTTGATCGCTTTGCGATCGGTGAACGTTGAGCGGGAGAGCAAATTTTCCTCCCTTCGCAGGAAAATTCTCCTCGTCGGACTTTCTTCGGCGTTCTTCCGCGCGGTGGTAACAACGACGAGGGCGACGCGTGGGTCTCGATTTTTTGCCCGATTTCTCGTGAATTTCTCTTGTACTTATCTACGAGGAGCTCGAATCTCTCGCTGAACGCACGTCGAACCGATCCCAAGTTGCGTTCGTTGCGTAACAGACCGATTGGTCAGCGAGCAGTCGGTAATACGACACAGGCAAACCTACTACCTATACACACCGGTATGCCATAAGCGGATTCCTCTGGGACCGGGCGCCGCGCTCTACGTCGGGAATTCAGAATTACTACAGATCTATTCTTATAATAAACGGTTATTATCATTCCTCCTCGAGATCGTTCGTGTGTCTGTGAATTGCACGAGTTGGCTACCGATTCTCTTTTTTTCCCCCCTCTTTTTTTTCTTCTCTCTCCGCACACGCGTATTAAGCGCGAACCTGTACGCGTGTTGTTGATCCGCTCGATTCCGTTTCGATCGATCACTATCGACGAGATCGAGCCGAGGATGCGTGGACAGAGTTGCGAGGCACGGTGATCGACTTTCGCGTCACGATGTGACCTCGAAGTGACGCGACGATGGCGCTGAAAGAATCAAAGGTTTTTTCTCCGCTTGGAAAAACGCTGATTTCACCTGAGTAATGGTCATCGTAGCGCACCGAGATTCAACCGTATTACGCGTCTGCGATTCCTTGGGGAAGACAGTGTTACCAGAGAACATTTTTCCAGAGACAACTCGCGTCGACTCTAAGATCGCTAGATAACTACCTCGAAGCTAGTATTATTTTATGCAACTAGGGTGTAAAAGCGATTTTTACGCACCAAGGGGAAACTTGTTGGCCAAGAGCGGGCAAAGCCGCCCGAGGTCTAAGCAAGGTTCCGCGAGGGCGTTAATTCGCACACCCGTGTTACATACAACATTTTTTGAATATTGGGTGTGGAAAATCCAAAAACCATCACCGCAATTATTAACGCGAGTTTCGGAAAACCGGACGAAGGATGGAGCACGGGCGGGCAGGCAAACGGGTCCAGGGTTGTAAACTCTGGCCGGGGTGCAAGGGGCAAAGCACCCGTTGGGGGGTTGGGGGGGGGGGGGGGAGGGGAGCAACTAAATAAAATCTTGATTATCGTACGCCAATATTAGATGTAATATATAATTAGGAACTTTATAACGCGAACGTTGACCATTTTTCTGCATTTCCACCACGTTTCCGGTCTTGGATAATTCGAAATTTAAACTTTTTTCTAAACGCCGCCAAGACTGAGGAACACGACGATTCAATGTACAACAAAGCAACGCACAACAAATCCAGCACAAACAAATCATCACAAACACATTACGCCACCACCACCACCGCCACCATAAAATGTGCTTTTAATTTGTTATACGTTGAGATTGTTGTGTGTTAATTTTTTATATGTTGAATTGAGGTGTGGTGATAAAATTACTATGTGTTATTTGGTCGGGTTACCTTTGATTAACAACAATATTGTATGTTTCGAAATATAATAATTAAATACTTATGGTAATTTTGGAAATATAGCTTATGAATTATTTCTGGTTAATTGTTTTTCTTCTCACTAATACGGTTATTGTCGACTTATTCTATTTATGCGCGAAGCAGTGTGGAAAATCTACGTTTCACGTACCCGGTGTCGAAGCTCATTTTACACACTAAAATTAGTATGTAAAACGCGAATTTCACGCACCGGGTGTCAAAAAATAAATAATTCGACAGCAAAGTTAGCGGACATTTGAATATTTTTTGTATTTCAACTTCACCCGGTTGGCTAACAATGAAAAAAATATTGCAAAATAGGGTACAAACATTTTTTGTACATCTCCATGCCCATATTTTTTGAAAAAAGTTTCTATCCATAGTCGAGTTGTTCTTAATGAAGAAGAAACTTGTTAGATGTTCGCTCACTTTTGCGTCATATAAACAATTCGAAAAAAAAAAAAATTGAACAATTAAAAACTAATGAAATATTCTTACTATTTTCACTCATCTCACTCATTATAAAATATTTTTCTAGCATTATAAATATGGACACTTATCATTTATCATTTCTTTAATATAACGATATAAATCATATGCAATTAATCAAATTTAAATTAAAATTATATTAGATTAAATCACTTAAATGATACAAATCATATAATGTTATAAATGATAACATTTTACCTTGACAAAATAAAATGAAATCAATATTTGTAAGAAATATATTTTCAAACGAGCAACTTTAATTATTAATAATTTCTTGAGATAATAAGTAAAAGAAACATTCGTTGTGTAACATCAGTTGATCACAAAAATAATTCTTTTCACCACTGAAAAGAGTTTTTGCCCACAGGGGCCGACTGATTCTACTAGTTTTAGTGGTAAAACCGCGGAATTGTCAACACTGGGGGAAGAGTGCTGTATAGTTTCCTCGTAATGTTCCGAGTTCTCCTCTTCTGAGGGGTGACAGATTCCAACCAATCGTCCCGATTCCACTTTGCTAATTGGTTTTTACACCAAAACGATACGATCAAAATCTGCAAATTCGGGCGAGAAACGAACGGTCATTCGCATCTACCTAAAGCCGCGCAACAGTAAATATTTTAGTTCTTCGACAACAAAGTTTGAAGCAGTATTTCGATAGTAAGACGTGCGAGATGTTGCGCGCAACGGACCAAATTCGACCAAATCGACGGCTCTATCGAATAAAAGCGACATGCCGAAAGCAGCCACGAATTAGCGCACCGTACACTTCTTACATTGATGAACAACTTTTGTGTTCAGCTTTGATAAAAATCAACGACTTATAGTATCATATTTTATTAACTGCGAAGTTTGATGACAAAAATAATTTGCTGCACGGATTTCTTCATCGACGCATTCGCGAATTTTGAACTTTAATGACAGTCAGAAATACCGATGAACTTTGCATCTCGGATTTCGCGGAACTTGCGCATTTTTTTCTACCCCTCGAAATAGGTTTTTGTGATTTTTTACGAATTCTTTTCTTCAGCCGATCAGAAGATAGGTTTTTTTTTTCAAAGAGCCATAACGTTCTGAAAAATTTATGCAAAAAATTATAAATGATGAATTATATTGTTTTTTTTTTATTTCAAAGGTGAAACGTGAATTTTAAGGCTGTTTGTACCTTTGATTTTTCTAAAAACATTCTCATAAATATTCCTCCTCGAAATACAAATTATAAGCCTAGTTTCGTAATGGGATAATGATGGGTAATAATTTTTTGTGTTTATTTTTTTACTAGTGGTGTATTATCGAGGTCTTTATTAAAGAAAATTTGAACAAAAATCATACATTGAAACAAATTATACAATAAACAATCAAAATCAAAATCCAAGTTTCTAGGGTAAATTATTAGTGATTAATGATGAGAATTTTTCAAAGTTGTAAAATTTTGATTATCGGAATCAAACCTGACAGTTCTTCATGTTGAGAAGGAGAAATTAAAGCTTATTAATCACAGAAAATATTGGCTCCTTGCCAAGCAATGTTTTTTCAAAAATCAACCATCCATCATTCTATGATTATCTATTATAATTCCGTCATTCTAATTCGTGTCAAATTTTTACTCGTCGATCCAAAGGTGCTTAAGCTTTTTTCGGCCGAAGATTACCAGCCGCGAGAGTTTTTCGTTCTGTGCCTAATATACAAACAAAAATTGACAATCGTGACAGAATCGGACATAAAAATGTGATGCTTCATAAATATGTTGTGAAATATTTTGACTACTCGCACGTTTCGAGTCACTCAGCCAAAGCAAGCAGACACCCGCAAGGACGAGAGTGAGTTTCCTCCAGCGTCGCAGAGCTACGTTCATAACGGTTATCAATTCAATTGGGTGCACGTTATATTATCGAAACACTTCCTCGAATTCAGCGTAAGTGAACAATTTAAACGAAACCGCCGTGCAGCGATTAGAACGGAAATAATACGACGGCTCGCAGAGAATTGTTTCCGCGAGACCGACTAGTTTTCGATTCCCTGCGCGATCGTACGAGCCAAATTTCATGCCAGTGTCGCGCCCAAGAATTAACCCTCAGCTCTCCCATCAGGGATCTGCCTGACACCACGCGAAAAATGCGCATAATTCAACGACTAATCACGAAAAAGAATGTTGGTAATGTTCGTGGTTCTGCAAGTGAAATAATAATTTTAAATACGTAAGAAAAAAAATATAGAATGAAGAGCAAACTGCAAAGTTGTTTTTTTTTTTCAATCACAAAATTCTAACTTCCTCGAATTTTTTGTTGAAAAAATTGGTATATTCAGGAAATGACCTATTTTGGTGGAAAATATAAGCTATTTTCATATATACATTATCCAAAAATGATGAAAAATTGGTTTCATAGTGAGAAATGTAAAAAATTAGGGCAAATTCGCATTGAGATAACAGAACGGATCGGAATCGTTTGGCAATATCGTGACTGGATTCGAACGGTTTCCCCGATCGAACGTTTGTTAGACGAGTGAGAATTGGCGACTGCGAAAGAATTGGAAACTTTGATACGCGATTATATCTAGAAATTGCCGAGGGGGATGCGAAACGTGGAAATTAGTCGGTTCACCCAGTACCGCTGGTTTGTCCTCGTTCGCTGATCATCGACCGCAAACATTTCCAGATATATTCGCATGCGGGAATATCGATGAAATATTGATTCTCGCGCCCGCGAACACTCGTCGGCAATTTGATGTGAAATAAAATGGAAAAATACGAAGACGCCGCAACGAAGAATACAGGCAGAATATTGCGAGACCGAGCTGCCGTGCGGGGATGCTTTGCGCTTGGCCGTTGCGGACGCGTGCAGGGAGCGCGCGAGGCGATCCACGCTCACCAAGAATGCGGTTATGATAATGCATCGGCCACCGCGCTACGCGGTCCCATCCCTCGTTCCCAACCCTCTTCATCGTTTTATCTCCGTTTCTCCGAGTATGCGATTCCTCTAACAAACAGCTAAGCACTAATTTATGATCAGTGATTAAATCCACTCGCTTTCATTAAAGCTTCCCAAAATCGACACGGCTCTCGTAGAGCCGTAGCAGGCCAATTACGGGGGAAAGTGGACGTGAAAACCGCACGTGATCGAATCAGTAGCAAAATCAACAAGCGGAAAACGCGACAGAAACTTTACGTGTTTTGAGAATAGGCAAGGTCTATCAAAAGTCATTGGAGTTTCGGAAGCAATCTCGAACGAGAAATCGGCTAGGTATTTGTCACATTTTTGTACATTTTTGTAATACGTCACCGTCCTTCCCTTTGGAAATCCTCCGATTTCTCGAATTTGTTCCGGAAACTACGTTCGGTGCTGAGACGATTTACTGGCGTTTTGGTCGAATTCGGATCGTTGGCTAAAAAAGTGACAGCAGAATATTCGGCAGATAAGAGTATTTTTTTCGATGATTTTCAGCCGCCATTTTCTTATCCAGCGAGGAATTTCGCTGAGAATGTTTTCGGAACAGTAAGAGAAGGGAGTAGATTTTCCAGTCAAGCTTGAGCGACATCGGTCCAGTCGGTTGCCGCTACACGTGCACAAATACCACGAAAATTGCTTGGAAACGTCCGATGAAATGTGTGGGACATTTCTGAGGTGGTCGGACTTCTCACGATGACGAAATAATCAGACATCTTTCCTTCCGCTGGGCCTCACGAAGCATCTCGCGATACGGAGCAGGAAACGTATCGACTAGTTTCGGGAGTCGCCAACAGATGTCGAACGTGTCTGAAAATTCTCGCAGGCTACGAATCATTCCATCCATGCTATAGAATCACGTTGCAAAATTTGGTGTCATAACCAATTTGTAGCAACATGTATTTATTGACAACACGGCATCGCGACGCGTGTATCGATGAGATTGACGAGTTTTCGTCGTAGATAGGGAAAACTGGTCCAGAGCCTATTCCAAGAGTGTTGTAAGAAATTAGTACGAGGGGTCGACGATCAGTACGCTGAAATTTCTTGGTACGCGTTGGTTAAAGCGTGTTTGAGGAGACAAGCTCAGCGCAATCCGACGAGACGTGCCGAGATGCATCGGATCGATCGAATCGAGGAGCTGAATATGGGGGGAGGGGGGGGGGGGGCACAATTGGTGTAAAAATACTCGATTTGTTCCCCGTTTCTCGTTCCCTGGCAAGGAGTCGAGCCTCGAGAGCGGAGCCCCTTCGGCTTCAGGTGACGACAGGGGCGAGGGTGAAGAGAAGTTGAAGGCCGGGCGCGCATAGGTATGCCGAGCGAGACTCGAAGAAATTGTTTCCAGTCCATTAAACAGCTGGGGACTCGAGGTTTGGCCGTTCCACGATTTGAAAGACGAACGAATCGAAGAAGGAATCGAACCTGCGAAAGAAATAAGATGGAACAACGAAGCTCGCCGTGCCACCACCCACCCGTTGCTTGCCCATTGCTCGCCTATCGCTCGCCTATTACTAGCCCGTTGCCCTGGCCCCGCGAGGGTGGTTTTTAAATAATTCCACTATTTCCATGCATATTGCAGGAAACAATTACAACTGTAATTGCTAATAGAAGATTCCAGACGAGACCAGGGTTATCTCGAAGTCCGCGTTGCGGCTGTCGCCTCTCCGCTCTCTCCCGAGCTCGTTTCCAAAAGCTGGTCTCTGTCTCTTTCGCTTTTATCAACGTTTTATTATACCAACTTCGCTGTATCGAACGCAAACTCTCTGCCGTACCGCGTCCCCCCACGAGAAACCTCGTCGTGACGATCGTTTTCATTTTTGCAACTTCGCGTCGCGAGGAGTCAGGCGAAGGGGTTGATTCGTCTTCAATCCAATCATCTTCGTAGGAATATTGTGACGGGAATAATTCAGGAGACGTCCTTTTCTCTGAAATCGTTTTAGCATGCTCTTATGTTGCGAAAATATTCTACGAAGCATACGGGACAAGTCCGAGAAATTAAGGAATCAGTCGACTATAAACCCTTGAAAAAAAGCAAATTATATGATTTTTTTCGACGTTGCTGTGACGAATACTAACATGAAAAATGTTGGGCTCAATAATCACGCTGGTAAAATATATTTAGATTAATTTTTTGATTCTTTCCACTCAATATTTATTGACAAAATAGGCAACTCTTCAAAATATGCAGGTAATTTGCGTTGCCGATTTCTCTGCAACAAAACATCTGAAACATGAAAATCAAATAATATTAAATGAAGTATAACTGTCAATTGGAAATTTTTTCTTTTCTTTTATTGCAATAATCACGACAAAAAAATTATATCCTTTTGGAAAAAGGTCCGCCATTTTGTTGATGATGCATAAATATTGATAATTGCTATTCAGGCCCAAGCCACAGTTATACTTTACCTAATAATAATATTCAATTTCTATGTTTCGGATGATTTGTTGCAGAGAAATCGTCAACGTGGGTCACTTTTTTCGTAAGTAATTATTGAGTAGAAAGAATGAAAAAAAAATTCTCAAATATATTTTAAGAGTGTACTTATTGAGGCCAACATTTTTTGAATTGTACAATCAGAAAATGTATCAGGTTTCTTCTCCGAGTAAGATAATGATTTATTCGAGAAATCAGCATCAGATGAAAGAGGTGCTGCGATATTTGTTACTCGCTCCAACAACGATGAGAACACGTTCGTCGCGTCGTTCGTATTCAACGTTGTTTTATTTCCTCAGCAACGCGCTTTTCGCTCGGCAAACGCACTTTTCTCACGTTTCCACGTTGCGATAAAATGAATTGCGGATGATAAGTTTGTTTAGTCATTGATTGCCATCGACGAATCAACGGATAGAAAGTGAGTCCGCTTCTCCTCCAGCAGCAAGCAGCAAGTTACACGCCAATTACCGTTGCAGGCAAAGCCGAAGGGCGACCAAGTCCTTCCCTCCTCTGCCCGCTCTTTCTGCTACGGCCTGTTTTTGCGCGATCGAGGCGAGATCCCGGCCTAATTGTTAATTGCTAATTAGAAAACGTGTTAGTTGGTCAACGAGATAGCGTCGTTACGTTTCGTTGACTCGTGCTCTCTCGTTCGGTGTAATTTTTTTTCTCCTCGTTCTCGTTTTCAAGTCGACGACTCCCCATGGCGGTGAAAAGTCGTATCACTTGAACAACAATAATAATAATAAATAATGATAACGAACGTCAGGACACTTCGGCCATATAAACACTAACTTCCAAGCTCGTTTCAGTAAAAATCGATCTTGGAAGACAGTAGTTTTTTTCAGAAGCCACAAGACGAAGTCCGAATATCTTCGAGTGATGAAATAAATTTGTATAAGATCGATGTATATACGGTATTTCACACGCCAGTCAATCTGCAAAATGGTGTTTGAGGTCCCGTTGGTAAGGGGATTCTATCTCAGAAATTCACAAAACGACAAAGTAGCTAGATACATCCCGAGAAAACAAGTTTATGTATACTATATATAATGAAAAGAAGGAATTAGCCCTAAATAATTGTATACAATTTATTCGAGATTTATTTATGATTATACAGAATTCTACACAGCAGAGACAAGAAAGTGCCGGAATATTTTTTTTTTTTACTCTAATTTCTCTCTGATTTAGAGTTTATAAGCGATTTGAGAAGGAAATAAAGTATTTCGTGAAAAAAATGAAATGAAATACTTTCAATGTTTGGAAAAATTTGAGTATTTATTTTTCATTCAATTCAGAAATTTACAATAAACTCAACTACGTTTATAGCTCTTAATTTTTCTGTTTCCTTCAAAGTGGACAGTACGGATTTTTTTATTTTTTCGAATTATCGCGAAGTAATGAGGATTTCGTTCGAGATAGATGAAAACAAGTTCTACCTGGTCGCCAAAAATCACAAAAAATATTTTAGAGCCTCTAGGGGACACGGCGCGTCGTGTCCCGGTCTACTCTATAATTGTAGAGCAATTATATTCGCTATGCATAATCGTATAAAATATTTTTTTTCCTTCGACGTCACGTTCGAAAGCCAGGAATATGGGCGATAACCGATTCTACCCATTTCGGTGAGGTAAATCGGTTTTCAGTGTTTTGCGAACAAGCCTGCCCTGTAGATCGGTTCGAGGACTATTTAGTGAGAATTTCACGGGTCTGTTTTCTGTCTCGAGGAAGATATCTTGTACAAACTTTGCCAAACTTCTGCCAAATCATTTTGTCAACCGTAAGCAACGTTCTCGTAGTACCTACCACAACCCCCGAACGGGTCGGTTGTTCGCGCGGAGAATCTGAATACGAGATGTACGTAGCGCGAGCCTCGGAGACACCGAGTCTCGGTGTATCGGTCGCAAACGGATGTACACGCTCATTAACCGTCAACTACTTTCTAGCTGAATATCAGGTTTCTTTGGGCAGAGCAACGTCGTCGCGACGGTAGTTTGTGCGTCTAGTCCGACGCGGAACGTGGTCGTGTATAAGGACAGGCAGGAAGCGAGCGAGCGAGCGGCGTGGCCGCGGCACGGGGGATCAGAGGGAACGGAGGGAAAAAATCAAGCAAATTGGTATGCAGCACACAACAACCGGTGGGCGGTGTTGGTGGGTGGTAGAATGGAGGACTGGAGTTTCGGTCGGGGGTTAGGCTAGCGGGGGTTGCTGCTCGGAGGGAAGATCAATACTCCCGTCTTCTCTTCTCCACATACTTCCTTATTTCCTTCCATCTTTGCGCCATTTTTTCCACTCAACTTTCCACTCGTAAGCCCGGACGAGTGAAAAGTCAAAAAATCGGAAAGCACAAACGAACCCGGAACTCGCACTAGCCGAGTGTACGAACCCTTTCGCCGAAATGTTCGCCTTGCCCACTTCGAGCCCGTTCATCGTCTCGAACGACGCACGTGCGCGAAGAAATCAAAAACTCACGCCTATTGAAAGCACGCGATTCGTTTTGTTTCCACGAAAACTGCACCCCGTCGACGAGTTTGAGCGTCGACCGTCGAATTATCCCGGCTGGACGTTGGGAAAGGAAACGAAAGTCCGGGAACACGCCGCGACATTGTCTACAACGATAATAATTATGATATTCACACTTGGAGCTTCTAATTAATTAACAAGGCGTATCCCAGAAAATAAAGGAGTCCTTCCGAAACGGTTCACCCTCTTTCGAAAGGGTTTCCCGCTACTTAGCTACTACTACCCTTCGGCTTGGTTCACTACCACCCAACTTACTAACCCCTTTCGCATCGCATCTCTTACCCAAAAGTTGTTTGTCTAATGAGCTCACTTTATTTTATTCTAATTACACCGGCGAGTACAACTTGTGATTTTTACCCGTTGTGAAATTAGGGTAGCACGTTTTGATGAGGCTCTTACAAAGTCCCGTTCGAATAAAATCGACTGTGCTGTTAGTTTGAGATTTTCAACTGGAAGAAAATTAATTTCGTTTCGAGTTCGTGTTGGAAAATCGTGCGCGAAGCACGACCGTTGATCGTTTCGCACGTCCCGTATTATTACACGAAAAGCAAAGTATTACCGCGCAACCGCATCGCAGTATATACGCAACGAACGTGGCAATCCCACATGCGCGGGTTGAAATGGCCCGATTCCCTCCCTAGTGACGCTATGTACTCGTATCCCCGTGAAACGTTTAAATTATCAGTCTACTCTAGACGCTCGAAGAAGAGCTTACTCTTACGAATATTTTCACAACATATTTGCATATATGATTTCTAAGTTTTGAATTTTGAATCTGTTTTTTTTTTTTTTTTTGAAATTGAGTTCGTTTTTTGATTTCTCGAAATTTTCGTATCGTAAGCTGCTATCTATTCAACAACTATTTATCCCGTTCTGGTCATGGATCTTTATAAAGATTATTATTCGTTCCATCTTTGACACTGAAAAATGTCTTTTCTATTTATCACTTTGAATACAAATTTTTGTCCCTGTGTATTCTTTTTTTTATAGTTATTTCGAGCTAATTATTACAATTTGTTATTATCACCAGCCGTTTCAGATTGAAGATTAACAATTATAAACAGATTTAACGACTGATTGTTAATTCCAATTATGCGTACACGCACACGCGCTTATGTATATACATGTGTGTATAAACGCATGGCAATGTGATTATGACTTTTCAGAGGGATTACAGATGTATTGCTAATCGCAGGTTGCGGTTTAATAATTAGCACGAAATAAGCTGTTAACGTAAGCATTCTTCGGGTTGTAATTTGATGCCCTCAAATTAAGAAGATTTCTTGGACCAATAATCCAGAGTATTTTTATGCCATTCACGACTGGTAATTACGTGTGATTAATTCTGAACTATCATTAAAGTAGTTGTCGCGTTGGAAATGGTTGGCCAAATTGTCGGTGAGGTGACGTGTGTCAACGGCGTCAGAAAACAATGTCCCGCTAGTTATGTAGACGGAATTTATGCAGGAGGAAGAAAGCGACACGTACCGTTTTGCGACAAATTTCCATGTATGACTTACGAACAAAACGATGAATTATTCCTTTTTGTGATGTCCGTATGTCTGTAATCTTTTGCCTCGTGGTTTTTTTTATCTAATTCCCGAGTGCTTACGAAATGAAAGGGACAGTTTTCTTCCGTTGTTACGTCTACCCCGAAGATATCACGATTAATTCGGACATTTTGTTAGAAAAAAAGGAAAAGAATCCGTGATTGGCAAAAAAATGAGGTCAGGCGTCCGAAAAAAGTAATTTTTTTGCGTGCGAATCTTTTACTTCCGTAACTAAACCTAAAATGTTTTTCCTTGCCAAAGATTTCATTTGTTTGGTAACAACAAAAAAAGTGTACTCACGAGAGCAAATGCAATTTTGCTGTTTGGAGGAATTGCGGCACGTTAGAGGTTTGTAAATTGGTTGTACAACTTTTAAAATCGTTCGGCACGTTCTGAGGATTCTAGGTTTTACATTTCGGGGAACAACGAGGTTAGGGACTTCTTTGATTCCAGGAATGGATGACGGGCGATCACGTCTGGAGTTAACGCTGCGTGGAGCGAAGCGACCAGCTTCATTAAACCTCGGCGTGGCTGGGGGTACGATATAAGACGAAGGGAACCTTCCTTCCCTCTCGAATTTTGGTTCTGGGTGGAAATCGAAACAAATTATCAAAATTTATCGAAAAAAACGAAAAAAAAACCCGAATGTCGAATCGTTCCCGCGTCAACGCACTTTCCTGTCTATTTTGTCAGATCTGATCTAATGGATGGTATTTTGTAGTCGGATCCTCAGTGAGTCAAAATTCCAAGGAAAACGGTGGAAACAAGTTTCTTGGCATTTTGAGCTTCAAAAGCTTCTATGCCATAAAAATATACTTTGATCGACGTCTCAGTTTTCCAAATTTCAAATCCAAAATCGATCATCGAAACTGAGAAAATTCAATCTCAACAACAGATGAGAATCTGTTGAAAATTATGAGTCTTGTGGAACCTCGTTCAACGATTTGCCGTTGGCTGCGTAATAAATCGTTTCGCTCAAGTATTTAAGTACTTCTGTTGCGCACCAATAAAGTAAGGTAGGCCTACGATCAGTTGATGACTTTCTTCTCTCTTCTCGCGTAATCGTTAGTAGCTAATCGTCGTAAATAGTTGCTCGCAGTGATGCAAATTCCCATACTTTGGTAGAGAAACTGTGCGCTCCGAGGAAGATGTTTCGTATTATCGATGAAAAAGAATATAAAACTTCGTATCGCGCGGTAGAAGTAAATTCTTGTAGGCGATTTCCCTGAGTAACGGAAAAGCAGAGCAGGGTGAATTTGCCAAAAATATTCGTCTCATTCAGACAGCTGATTTTGGAGATTTTCCGACCATTTTTTTCATCAAGATTCGTGGAAAACGATCGATTCCTATTGGCTGCTAACGTCGAGGTGTTTTCAAGAATTTACCGCATGGTGACAACAGTATTTGCCGGTAGACAACGTCCATCCGGAATTTGTTTACGATTAAGCCTTCGGAAAATGAATGGGAACAGAGTCACATTCGGGTGGCGACATCCTGCCCAGTGACCCGTCACCGGATATCGCCTTATTGTCGGACAACGAGCGTCAACGAACAAAATATTTCGAAACAATGCGTCCACGATCAAAGTTCAGGGCTGACGGTTACGGGGTTAGGAGTTCCGATACGATGGAGCTTGTGATTCGATGACTGTCGCGCGATCGTTCTTCTATTTTTCCGTCCTACGTTTCAATGCCTCATTGTTGTCAGGGGTCGGAAATCGAGACGCGCGCTCGTATTCGCGAACATCGCAATGATCAGAGCATCGCAAACTCAATTTTGAGCCTGCTGGGTCGCAATTCCGAAATCATCGATTGCATATCTACTCGAAGGTCAATCAATGTGTTCCAAATTGCGACGAAATTTGCACGAACTTTATCCTGCTATGAAAAAGCAAAAAAAAAATGTTTCTTCGAATTTTATGGCAAAAAAATTGTTCGGTGCCAATTTCGATGCTAAATTTTTGTTGTTGTTATGGACGTCTTCGGTGTATTACGACTAGTGAATTTGAGGCTCCGAAGACTGACATCTTTGATTGTTCCCATAGGTTATGGGGTTTTGAAGATAGAGGTAACACGCAATAAAATCGGGCATTTTACACCTCGAAACAGCTTCAGATTTTTTTCTAATGTTTCTCATCACTCAGCAATGTTGTAACATTACGGTGGCACACCATGAAAAAATGAAAATACAAGAAAATGGTATTTTCGGTAGCATTCGGAAAAAATACACGCGTGGGTGGGCGTGAACGCGCGCGCGCATCCGTATGTATTGCAACACCCAACCCAACCCCATAAAACCCCATAAACAATGGGGTTAGTGGTGTAGTAGTTTTTTAGTTGCCGATTTATTTATGGGGTTTTTTGGGGTTAGGTTGGGTGCTGTAACACATAGAGATGCGCGCACGCGTGCGCTCGCGTCCACACCCACCCACACGTGTATTTTGGACGAATGTTACCGAGAACACCATTTCATTGTGTTGTTATTTATGGTGCGCCCCCGTAATGTTTTAGGAATGTTACACGATTGCTGAGTAATAAGAAGAATTAGAAAAAAATGTAAAGCTGTTTCGAGGTGCAAAATGCCCGATTTTATTCAAGATAACCCTACTTTCAAAACCCCATAACTTATGGAAATAATGAAAAATGTCAGCTTCCGTAGCCTCGAATGCACTAGCGGTGACATACCGAGGACGTGCGAAACAAAAAAATAATTTTTTACATCGAAATCGGCACCAAACACTTTTTTTACGGAAAATTATGAGAACTCATGAGAATTTTGTCACGTCATTGTAGTAAGAAGTACCGGAGTTATAATCGATCTTCGAGCGGTCCGAAGAAAAAAGTTGTCCGGCGGTGAGTAAGGAATCTCCAAAACAGCTTCACCAAATGCTTTGAAATTCGTACCAATTATCAATGATATAATTGTCTTGTGCTGAAACGGAAGTTTCTTTGGGTAACGTCAGTTGTGCCCAAAGTGTCGCATTTTTCGGCGTAGAAAAACGAGAAATCAGTGAAATATGAAAAAAGGTTTCGTTCGAGAACCAGACAATTGTATCATTAATAACAGGTGAAAATTTCAAAGCATTCGATGCAGCCGTTTTTGAAATTTTCTCCACCTACCGATTTCGAAATCGTAGTTTCCATCAAAAAGCGTTCAAAGTGGGCGCTGAGCGTGAAGCTACCGTTTCTATCGGATTCAAATCCGCCTCATTCCGCTTCGCTTAGAACAGCATCTTTTCGCGAGTCACGCTGAGATCTTTGCAAAATGTTGGCAGAATATTTTTCAAATGGTATAACATTAGGAAGTGTGATATGAGAAAATCAATTTTTTTCAAGTTCCAAGTGTACGTACTCCCGTAATGATTTCTTCCGTGGTCCATCACAGCGACACTGGATGGGCAATATTGTTGGTGAGCCGGACCACCGCGTAATTTATGTGAAGCTTATTTTTCTCAGAGAATGAACGTGATAATCTTGAGGGACCTGGTTCTCTGTAATTATGTGACAACGAATAGATTTTACACGTAGTCAAATATTGATCGTCCACTCTCTAAAATTAAAATAGTGCAAATTTTACTATTTGAAATAGTGCCTCCTCAATTCACTACCACATTAGGGAAAATCTCACTATTTGAGATAATGACTCCTGAATCCACTACCCAAATAGTGAAATGAAGTGAACTTCACTGCCCAAATAGTGAATTCCTTCATAGCGTGCGTGTCGCTCGTAACACGCCCACAAGGTTATTATTATTATTATTATTATTATTATTATTATTGTTGTTGTTGTTGTTGTTGTTGTTGTTGTTGTTGTTGTTGTTGTTGTTGTTGTTGTTGTTGTTGTTGTTGTTGTTGTTGTTGTTGTTGTTGTTGTTGTTGTTGTTGTTGTTGTTGTTGTTGTTGTTGTTGTTGTTGTTGTTGTTGTTGTTGTTGTTGTTGTTGTTGTTGTTGTTGTTGTTGTTGTTGTTGTTGTTGTTGTTGTTGTTGTTGTTGTTGTTATTGTTATTATTACTTCTGTAGATCTGTTCACCGAGTTCCTATGGAACCGACCAATAAATAATTAATCATGTATCTTAGGTAAGTTTATTTTAATATATCGTTCATGCGTCGATTAACTTAGAGTAAATTACTTCATGCACACTTTTGTTATTTTTAATTATATTTCGTAACATTCGACCGTAATGCAACTAGCCATGAGCGAGGGTTATGATGTCTTGACATAAGTTCTATTATACTGTTTTTTATTAAAATCATCGACTCGTTAAAAAGTTGATGACTACCCCTGTTACCGAAATGTTGAACCGTAGATAGGGAGCGTTTGGACGCAAGCAGCTCGACTTGTTCACCATTTCAATAGTGATTCGGTCACTATTTCTATCAAGTGAGTTGTTCACTGTTTAGTAGGGTATACTTCTAAATATTTTACATAGTGATTACTCGCTACTAAATAGTAACTTTTCACTAATTCAAATTTACAGAGTACAGGCTAATGGCTATGGTTAGTCCTTCCCCATCGATAGTTTTTCTCTAGAGAGTGATCTGCCCGTTTTCGCAGCCGTCTCTTTTTTTTTTCAACAGCGTACGATTCATTCCAACATGACAACCGTCGTGTCGCTTATGCTCGCGCGAACGGGCTGCTTTTCTTGCGAGGGTGAGCAGCAATATCTGGAGGAATGTTTATTTCGTCGGTCTTTCTCGATTGCGGTGACATTTGGCTAGCGAGAAAAGTTAGTCGGCCGGTAAGTCAGTTACGCCCGAACGACAATGATAGGTTGTACGTGGCTTTACAATGCAACGCCTCGCTTAGATCTGACTTACAAGTTAGTCTTGCCGTGTCGCGGAGGGTCCCGACGATTCTGAACGGGTCATGGCATGGGGTATATATTTACGATGGACTAGCATAGCCTGCACCTTCGTCACTTTTGTCGCGCCGCACTGTCCGGGAATTATATTTATATGTCGGTGTTAAAACACCGGAAGTAACAGCCTGTCGCCAAGCGCGAATCGACGGAGTCCTACAAAGCGGTCGTAGACGCGAAATGAATGAACCAGTCAGTCGACGCCTATTTCTTCCTCCAGCGGACATACCGCTACATGTGGCGAGTAAACGTATAATGAGAACGTAGGAATGTACGTTGATACGTAAAATACGAGACTGTTTTTTTTGGGGCGCCAAAAAATTGCATCAAATAGGGGAGACCCGGGTACAACGGTCCTCCTTCCAATTCATATATATATATATATATATATATATATATATATATATATATATATATATATATATATATATATATATATATATATATACATTTGCTGAAGCTCGAACAATTTCTTTGTATTTTTTTCCTGAAAAATATGCTGAAAAAAGTTTCAACTACCCAAAAAATCTGAGTTTGAGTCATTTTTTAAGAAGTTAGCAGCAAACACCGAAAAAAGCATCTACCGAACCAATGGTCAACAAAATTTCAAACTTCACCCTGAAAAGTTTTTCGTTGGGTACTTGAAAATATGAAGAAGTAAAGGAAATCAAAAATTCAAAATATTCAGACCGTTCGATTTGACGTGGAATACCCCATTTATAGATACAAATAAGAGTGATTCAAATAATCGACTATTTTTTTTCAAAATCCCCTTCGAAATAGTTTAGGGGTGGGGAGTTAAATGATGCCTGTCCAAAATAGAGCTCTCAATATTAACATTCAGATTCTGCTCATCGAGGAATTCTCTTTTCCATTTGAATGGCTTAGGAAATTTTGTCTTTTTGTTTACAATTTCGAAGGTCGTAAACTAATCAGCAGATTCGAATAATTCATACATATTTTTCTATGAAATTGAACACTCTACAAAAAGTGCATTTATCATTTTTTTTTAAATTGACTCCCTCCAAAGTTATATATGATATAAGTATAAATATATTTTGTTATACATATATTTTTTTTTCGAACAAAACCACATCGTCCGCTTTGATTGAAATAGGAAAATTAGGAACTATTAACATAATTGAATGGATGGTTGTTTCTAAGCGAGATAAAAAAATACCTATATTTTTCAGATCATTGGAAGTATTCTATTTTATCCTCTTTACGAAATACTTTATTTTGTTCTGATACCGCCCATAAATTCTCAATTATAAATAGATTTAACATAATATTGAACAATGTTTTTAAGAAAATTTTTGGGCGGGTCGACCGTACCCCGGTCTCGGTTTTTGAGGGGATCCGTCGATCCTCGGTATCTCCTACTTGGAAGTCACATCCTGACCGCGAGCAAATACGACTGTAAAGATTAAAGCGCTGCTACGTATGTCGCTAGAGCGAACAACAGACTGTTGCAAGCGAACAACATTTTTTCAAATATTTTCAGTGACATTGCTTTATAGCGCAATACATGGCAGAATTTTTTCAAGCGAGATATGCGAGCCCAAAATTATATCATCGATAGAATCGACGAGGCAACGTGACTTGTCTCGAAAATGCGGATAATATGGAACAAACATGCTGTCCAAGTATCGTTAAGGATACTGAATATGGGGTTGGTGTTCGAATTGAAAAATTCAACCCATTGGATTTGACCTTGCGGGTGAAAATTGTGGAAAGTCCGATCAATGCTCGATTCAAATTACCCATCGAGACATTCTGGATAAAAAGCGTCGCTCACTTTATACTGAGCAAATGGTGAGTTTCACGAAATGACCAAAATTTTGACCTAGCTAATTTTTTACAGCTGATGCCGAAAATACGGATCGATTGAAATATGCAGCATGAAAACTGATTTAAAAATGGATGGAAAATATCATGAACGCTGATTTATCATCTCGTAAGAAATGTAACAACCCTACACAGTTTTCACCGAGAAATGTTATTCCTTTGCAATAAGTTTCTGACGATGGTCACCGCTATCATTTTCGCGATTTGTTATTCTGAAACTGACGACCTAAAAGAAATTTGCGATTAGATTTGTTAGAGCAAAAAAAACTCTGTACGACTCACCTTTCATGATCTTTGTAAACGGAAAAGTTTTAAAATTTTACAATTTTCTTAAATAATCTGACACCAGTGGGCTCTCATTGAAATGAGGGCGAATCGGAAATGATATCTCGAAACATCATTTTGAACGAGCTAACATCCCAAAAATGATACTTGCAAATCAAATTTTCTTGGAGTAGATACTTCAGGTACGTACACAGCGAACAAGTAGTTTCGTTTCTCCCGAGTGATTGATAATCCTATAAATTCGATTATTCTGGGACAAAAGCAGAAAAACAGCGCTCTGCAAATATTCATTTTCGCATTCGTAATACGTATGTATATTATATGTATTATATGATTATGATCATCGATTTCTTGTCACTGGTCTTGAATGTTTTCAATATATTTTCTCGAACAAAAATAATGCTGTCCTATACGGGGCATTTTTTAGCTTTATGTAAACGGAGAGAAACAGCGATGGAAGGACATCGCTTGAAAATCTCATACAAGACGCGGTTCGCAGCTCGAGTTAGAGCTTTCGGACCAGGAATCACCGTTCGGGAGGGCGAAGGAATATGAATTCTTATTTCGTCGATGAGCCACGAGGTAAAATATTAAAAGGGTCCCCCGCAGGACGTTCGCTCCCATAAATAAGATTTTACTACGTAATATTCCGCGGTCTCCATTGTATTTTTATCTTTATTCATTTTGCATAGTTTTACCGCTCCGGTATTATACCGCAACCTTTCTTCCCTCCTTCCTACCTGCCACTATCTGCCGTTCGCTGAAAAATAGAAAAATAACCTACCACCCTACGGCGACACGCGTCTATCCCCTCTGAGTGGCATCCTTTGGAAGTAGGATCCCCACGAAACTGGAGATGACTTTCCAACATCGGAATGTAGTATATTGTATCTCCGGTCTCTCCCTCCGAGTCGAACAACGAAATTTCGAAATTTCACTCATTTTTCAGCCAAAATACACCTGCTCGTTTCGATCGTAGGTAGTTCAAAGCTTTCGAGATCAACTAGACTCGACACACATTAAACGATACAAAAATTCGAATTCGAGACTCTACTC
Organism: Arge pagana; assembly: GCA_963969455.1. Taxonomy (NCBI): domain Eukaryota; kingdom Metazoa; phylum Arthropoda; class Insecta; order Hymenoptera; family Argidae; genus Arge; species Arge pagana. The sequence continues at coordinate 17,482,792 of OZ018308.1, read as the reverse complement.
AACATTCGAAAGCACGCTGATAGTTTACACCAAAACTGAGCACGGAAGTGACGAGATAGATTACATTTTCCCCAAATGATTTCGACGGGCAGGACGAATATGTTGATTTTGTAAACGAATGAAAAATATAGTTTCCAATCCCATTCATTCCTGACATCGTATTTGGAATTTTTGGATACTTTCATGTTTCTAACCGTGATCAAAATTCAAGAAAAAAATTATACGTACTTGCGAACACGTAGCTCGACCGACTAATTAAAACAATCGTCACAAAAATACGCTGAACAAGCTTCACGAGTCCGATTTTGCAAACTTCACATTCTATCAAGTCTTCAATAGGCGGCTGAATGTAAGCTTTTCTACACACGGTGTAAAAGCATGAATTCCGTTGCTTTGGCTTAGATTTTAGATTCCAATCTGGTGCCATTTTTATTAGTGTACTCGTCAATATTTCAGATTGTTGTTTTCGTCTTCGCATATTTTTTCTCTTTATTTCGACAGGTGTGGGTCGGATTTCGTGAGAAACATTCACGTTCCGTTTTGGTCGCCGCATACTTTACTTACAAAATCTTAACTCGAACAAAAATAGTTGAACGAAAACTTGAGATGAATATATTTTTCGCGCGTCTATTGGAGATAATAGATGTCTATTGTAAATGAAAAGCGACGTAAGTCATACTTTTGCACTCTGTGTCAATTCACAGCACACTTTACTGAAAATATCAAAATATCGCCAGCCCTGAATATAATCACGTAAAGGTCCGGTACTTACGGTGCTTTCATCGTCATTTTTTCAAACAGCTTCAATTTCTTCACGCAACGCGTAGGTATCGTGATCTATGCAGCTGGACGAGAACTGACAGCAAGTGCATGCGTGTAACGAGTTAAGCAACGGTAGCTCTATCTCTTTCCGAGGATCGAGTATCGAATTAACCCTTCCAGTCACCAATTTTTTCAGCCATCGTTTTTTCAATGAAATTTGGCGAACACGAGTCTTTGAGATTGCTGATTACGAATCCGCTATCGAAATTGCAAAAACTGGTGTACACCAAATTTCGGGAAAAATCACTATATTTCCATTTTTACTGGCCGTATCAACACCGCCATTTTGTATTTTTAAAATTTGACAGTGATCTCAGAAGCCTTTACAATCCAAGAGTCCGAAAAAATTACCGTTTTTCCACATCTTTACCGGTCATATTGAATCCGGCATTTTGGATCTCAAAACTTTGACCGCGAATTCGTAATCAGCGACCCGAAAAATCTCCGTATACAATTTTTTAAATAATACTAGCTATCACTTGGTCTTGATATGAATTTATTCTGAAAATTCTGCTCTTTTGTTACACATTTTTTATTACCAATAATTATTTCGACGAATTATGCAATATCATTGTTTCTTCATATTTATTGGATACTTGGAAAAACAAGGATTAAAAAACCACACGAAAATCGGTAACACACTGATCGAAGTTGATCGACGTTCAGAAATTGAAAGTGTCAAGTGGAATACTTGTGTCCCGCTGCGAGTGAAAGGGTTAAAACAGACATTCCGTTTGCCGGCTCTCTTCGTCCGCAAAGTTTCTCCGGACTGACAAAACGAGAACAGGAATATATCGATGATTTTTCGAAGATTGTTGGGAATTTCGAAATCAGATTGAAAAAAATATTGATGATCCGTATCACTAATATGGATCATAACTGATTCTACGAGTCCGTGACGATTGATTCGTCCGCGAGGCGCTTTCGCAGTGGGGAAAGCTTGCAGAATGATGGCAAATTTTTGTAAGCCTACGCACCCGCGAGTTTTCGGAAAAACGACGTCGACTTTCGCTCACTCGCAATCAGACTCGTGACAACCGAGTTTCTTTTTTCTTCTTTCGTTGTCGTACCTACTCGCACTTGGGCGCCATCGAGGTGATGCGCGATACGCTGCTCGCGCATTTTTTCTCTATTTTCGTTTCCTCGTTCTCGACTGAAGTGAACGAGACTTCGTCGCGAGATGTTTTCGAAAAATCACCGAACCGCTGCGAGGCGGGTGAAGAGCTAACGAGATCTTATTCAAAGTTTTGAAGCACGCGAACGACGACGCGTCGACAGCTCCACGAGCATCGGGGCGCGCATTTTTCGCCCTCGCTGCCGGAATCGCGCCACAAAAATTGACAAAATATGCAAAATGAAATTCCACGGGGAGTTTCAGCCAAATAAGGGAATTAAGAGAGTGAGAGGGTGAGCAAGGAGAGGGGGGAAGGGGGTGGCTCCTTGCCTGGCGAAGGACTCGTGGGACTGGAACTGGGGCGACGGAAAATGCCGTTTGTACGGAAACATACGAAGTCGAGACGCAATGACAAACGTAGATGTCGATAACTCGCCGTCATCGATGATTCGTTCGACGTGATTCGCGCGGGTACTCGTACAAAGAGTCACGATAACTGCTCGAACATGAATTCCGCCACAAATATCTTCAGGAGGGTGTATCCGAAGGAATATGCGCGAAAAGAATTTTTTTCTCCCTCACGGTTGTACATTTCGTAGCATTCCAATTTCTCGCAATCGAATGTCTCTTCGAAAAGAATAACTCGATGATCTCTGATCGAGTATCGTGTCCTGGTTGAAGGATCTTCGTTTTTGAAATCTTCCAAGTTTGGATTTATGAAGCGAAAATTGATCCAGATTTTATGTTGCACTGTCGTTGCATTCCAAACATAACACTCGTTGAAAACGGCAGTGATAAATCATAGTCTGATCAGTACTCCGAGAATGCGTACCCCTAGTAAGTATACCACTGAATTCGACGACGGAATTCCCACTGTTCAGATTATTCTGCTGGTTAGTTGAGCAGCGTACGCGTTAACTTTCCTGAAACGTGAAATTGCAAGCATCGACATACAATTGTTGGATGTATTTTTGAAGGTCCATGCGATACGCGAGTACTATGTAATGCCGAGGTCTTAGATTCACCAGATGACGCGGATATGATTCGTCTTTCGAGCACTAACACGATTGTTAGCGGAGAACGCGTTTGTTTCATAAGCCACGGGGGTGCGAATGCACCCTCTCACGGTTACCCAACGCTCGCTACATTATTCTCATAAGCCTCCATCGAAAACTCCAAACTGACGAAGAATCAGTCACAGACTCCGGATAATTATGTGAATGTCTGTTCGTTTGTACTTTCGATTTATACCACAGGTCATAACGACTACAGAAATTTGGAATCTTAAAACTGGTATGTTCGATAAGCTAAATGTGTAAATGAATGAATAGCAATTGCTATTAGCTGAAGCTTTGACCACGAATTATTGGTACTCGTTCGTGGGAATACATTTAATTAATCGGTTTTTCATACGCTTGCCCAGCCAAAACAGCTGTCCGCTCTCATCTCCAATCGATTCTTGATGGCCACGAATCGGTTATTGGCACTTCTGAAAGAAACGTGACTAATAAACCATTTGCTGAAAATTACTTTCATTCGATACTCGAAATTTCGGACTCGTCCGATACGATGCGCTTAATTTTTCACGAAAGCTGTTACGGCGACTGGTATTTTCTCAGCGTTTACGACGAAATCGGATAGATTCGAAAAATTGTCACACGTGAAATTACACGTAATAATATCGCGAAATAGGATGTTATTAGCTGATGACTGATCTCGTGACACGACTAACTGTTAGACTTACAATAAAAAATCAAGTAGAAAGTGAGCTTCTAGCGATAGAGCAACGTCTTCGATAAAAATTGTTAAATTGCTGCAAAAAAATTTAATCAAGAACGATAAATTGCTCGGAGTGAAAGATGAGAAGAAAGGTCCAGCGAATCCTCATCGTCAGATTATACACTGCCATTGATGAGTCAATTGATTCATACACATGATATCATACATATAAACTTCCGTCCGAGGATACAATAAAAATCTACCCGGAGAAAAAAAAAATAACGTCTATTATGATAGCATGATAACTACTACTATATCAATAAAGTTATGACTACTATATTATTGTAGTAAGTCTTATTATTTTCCATGGTATTTTTTACTTTTGGGATGGTGACCTGTATTATTAGAATGACAGCTTGTACTACCTTTATGAGTACAAAACAAATTACTACCTCAGCATTGTACTTGATACTAACGCAAGATCGTAATCGTCACCATTTAATATAATTAATGCGACTCTACGTATTGTAATCGTTAATATATTGGCGTGTTGATAGTTGGCTGCGCTGCGATAGTAAGAAGTGCCATCAGAGGGTAGTAGGAGCTACTATTTTTTGTTCTCCGTGTATAATCCAGAGAGATCGACTACTATCTCACGTTCGTGAGAATTCTGTCGCTCGTCACTATTTAATCCTTGCGATCACAAATTTTATCAGCCATCGTTTTTTCATAAAATTTGGCGTGTAAGGGCTATTTAGATTGCCGATGACGAACGAGCTGTCAAAATTACGAAAACACATACATAACAAATTTCAGAAAAGATCCCTATATTTAAAAAAAAATTATCAGCCATACCGAGTCCTCCATTTTGTACTTTAAAAATTGGACAGCAGATTCATAATCAGACTTCAAAAATCTTCGTATACGAATTTTCGGATAATGCTAGCCTTTGTTTCGACTTGGCGTGAACTGATGCTGAAAACTCTGCCTTTTCCAACACTCATCTGTTATGAGCAATAATTATTTCGAATAGTTAGGCCATAATCGTGATTTTTTTTTACATTTATTCGCTCTTGGGAAGCAGGGATGGAAAAATCGATGCGAAATTGATCACAAACTGCTCATGAACGTTGAAATATCGAAAGTGTCAAGTGGGACACTTAAGAGAGAGGGTTAGCGAGGAAAAATGTAACGAGGAAAAATGTAACGAAAACAAAAAACGAACGTCAGACGATTTGCGCAGATCGAATTTTTAGGATTTCTCCGGACGGCCGCACGATTCACCGTCGTGAAAAATTTCTTCAGCCGAATTTTAAATATCAACGAGATTTGTACGTAGAAAATAAGTGACTGTCGTCGATGGAGAGCATCGGGGCCGACGAGTGATAAACGTTGGGTCAATCGTCAGAGACGTGGCAATGAATAGTGTTTATAAACGAGATTATCGGTTGAATATTTCGTCTCGTCGGAATAACGAAGCTGTCGTAGTAGGTAGGTATACGATCGTGGGCACGTGCCAAGCATTGCTGTGCAGCGGAACTCGTGCGCTCGTGTCTACAACGCGAGCCTACATTCCACGCCTCACCTCCGTTCGAGACACGCGAGGACGCGTCGCACGCGGGTGGATTTGACGGATCAATTTATTAGCATGTAACTGGTATCGTCGTGGTCCGTGAATCGGAAGACGACCCTGCTTGAAACGAGCGAACGCCACGGAGTCGGAGTCACAAAACATAATGGTCGCATACCAGAGATGCCTGTGGCCATGCCGCTCGGTATTATATATCATATAATACCCCAAATAGGTATCATTTTCGAAGCCCGCGCGTACATTATTTCAGATAGGTTTATCAATTATTATACGAGCGAACTACCCGGTGCACGCAATTGCTAGAAGTAGACATTAGCCGTGTATCTCTGTGTCTAATCTGCCGTTTCAAACATTTGTTCCGACAAATACGGTCGCCTGCTATGTTATTAGGAACAGTTTACGGATTTTTGTATTTCAAATTCAAATTATTCATAGAAGCTAACAAATCAGATTTCGTGACATTTATTCACGTGGTATCGAAGGAAATTTCGTTTCTTCATAAATTAGTTCCGCGTATTTTTATTGTAAAAACGTTTTTCGTCTGAGAAAAAATGAATAGATTAGCTCTCGTGAATTATTGTTTTATTATTTCAATTAGTTGCTCTTTGATATGAAAAATGCCAATAAAACCGATTGTCAACTATTTGCTATGAAAAAAATACACAAAAACAGCCAATGTAGAAAATACACAAATGTTTGTACTGTTTTTTAATAATTTGGGAGACAATCCCATTAGTTCTTGGAGTGAACTAACCAGAAAATGATTTTACGAAGTCAAATCGCGAAATAATTCACGATTTTCACATTTATTTGTACGCGTGTGTCAGGCGTGTTCGAAACAGGGTCGCGAGAATTGTAATCCAACGAAATGTCGACCACGGTTACCCATCGCTCGAAAAATCCACGTTTAATTTATATCTGCATTGGAGTTATCCAGAATCTGCGAATTTGTGAAAATAGCACTCGATTTGTGTTGAACATTGATACTTACATTATTGATCGATACAAACGATTTTTGCTAAATGTATGGTCGATGCGTTATCCGGTATTCATTGAAAGTTGATCGGTAATGCAATCGACGATGCATCATTCATTGAAAAAAATGGATCGTTACTGAGCGTTGCATCGTGCGTTGACAAATTTATGGATTGTTACAAGTCAACGCGTTACCCTGTGAAAGATTAATCGGCAATGCAATCAACAATGCATTACTAGAATGATGCATCATTCGCAACGCTGATTCCAGAGTGTTTTCTATAAATTACATATGATTTTGTATACCTTCGATTTTGTGGGGATTCAATTTTCAAAAATATCTAAGGTCAATGATTATCAGCGTTGACGAGGAGGTACCAGTTTTGTTGTCTTGCGACAACTGTATATATATATATGTAGTTTTCGTAATCGCAAATCTAGTCTTGCAATTTTCAGATAGTTATTGATTATAGATTTCATTGGATCTCAACGACACATAATGACGTTTCATCAACATTACGCTATAATAGATTTTTAACCGAGCAGATTTCTCATTTGACGAATTAGCATCAACGATTTGTACGACAGAAGATGTTTAAAGTAGTTCAGGAAAATATTTCGTTTGCTTTCCTTTTTGAAAACAGAGCGTCCGTAAGAAAGAAATATATGCACGGAGGCAAGCAGAATATGTGCGGAAATAATACGAAGTTACCATCAGAATCGAGTGGAAAAATGTGAGCAAGATACAAGGAGTGGAAAACGAATAAAAAACGGTTTAGTTCTGACGAGTATGTATACAAATACAAATGCAATCGGGTCCTGATTTATTTTTCAATTTCCGACTTCCAACAAAAATGCGAACATGATGTGCAGCGCAATATACCAAAATCTGAAGGGACGAATGAATATTTTGCCACTCAGTAAGAAATTTTCCGTTATCGTGTAAGGTGTAAAGATTTGTGTGTAGACTGTTTAACATTTTATCGTGTTAGTTCAACACAATCGGTAGTGTTGTTCTCACAGTCGGTTTTTCAACGCACAAAAATGTTATTTCGTACGAAGGTAAGACTTTTTGAATGTTACTCCAACATTGTTTCGCGTTACTTTTAACACAAAGCGGTGTTACCCTTATCACAGAAGTGTGTTACTTTCAACACAGAGCTGCGTTACTTCGTCACGTTAACTTTTGGAATAACATTCACTTTGCGTGAAAAAAAGTCGCTGACACATTTTTTTGGCTTTGATGGAAAATGTTTTACCGTGTAAATACGAAAATCGACAGGTGAATAAGATTGTAGGTACTCGTTGTTGTCCGAAACGGTCGAGTCGTTTTTAAATCTTGCATTTGTTGTGCGACCGGTAAATGCGATTGAATTGTAAAAGTAGTGAAACTAATTCGTTTCTTCTCGAACACCTCGTACAGCGTCCGGGTTTCACATATAAAATGGCATTTAGTTAGGCCAGTTACGGAACATCGTGAAATTAGGGGTTATTAGGTGTCGTTGTATGTCCCTGTATTTTCGTTGTGGTTTCTCGTAGTACTCCTTAGGCCGGACGTGTTGTGTTTAGTTTCAATTTTTTGTCGAGGTCCACGGACCCGTGGCGGTCGGTGGGTCTCGGTCTTAGAGCGTAACGTATTATTACACGTCTGCCGAGAAGACCACGAGCTCAACCTACTCGCTTTGAATTCACGAGGCCGCACGCGGATCTCGGCATATCTCATCCGGCGGAAAATATTCCGTATCGTACGCGTCGCACGACGATTTTCGTTCGCTCGTGGACACGCGTAGCGTGAAGCATCGTGCGTCAATTGTATCCGTGCTTCGAGCACGCATACAACGACTTTCGGAAATAGTCTACGTATGTATCAGCGACAGACCCAAAACGGGACGAAGACGATGTACGAAATAGGAATTTTCAACTTGGACTGAGATTCTCGCGGCATAGCTGCCAGGAGCGACGAACCGGCGTCGATCGGATAAAGCCGAAAAGTAGGAGAGAAAAATGGATAAAAAAGTGAAATTTTTGTCCTGGCTCGAGGCGTCTACCGTTTTCGGTCGCCGTCCAAAATGAGTTAAACTCGATGCTAAGGGCGAACCTCTATTAAACGAGAATGGGGTGCTGCTATTACTCGATAGGGGTACCTGGTATTCTTAGAACCGATGCAGTTTTGGGTAATAGAGCTAAGAATTAGGCTATAACGTGTCCTAAATTGTCTAATGAGTGTCCGTAGGCCTCGAGGGAATCGAGTGTGCTGAAGGTTGCCCTATTCCTCTTCACGTAAGAGATCGTTCCGTTGGGATCGTTGTCAGAGGAAGAAAATAGGACGGTACAGCAGGACTGGAGACCGGTGTAAGTTGCTATACCTGCGCGGTTGATACCCAAACACATACATTTTTATTGTACATGTATCTCACACTCCGGAGCATACGACGCGCTCGATTCCAAAAATGACCATCATTTTTTCCAAAGGCTTCGGTAAACCTAACGCTGCAACTAGGACTAGAGAACTATAATTTTCTACGATTATTTGATTCCATGTATTCACCACGAAAATCGGTAGGACTTGATACAACGAAAATACCCAAATTTCATCCTTTTCTTCCTGCACTTCTACTTTCGTCTGTTGGAATAAATCTTCTCTATCACAAAATCAAATCGCGGTGCATTACGGGGTATTCTATGTTTCAATTAGGTGCGCGGCGTGGCGATTTCGTGACCTCGTGATTTGTATTGGGCATTAGGTTATAGTCGAAGGCTTCTGAAAGAACGCGCATAGGTATCAGTGCGCGAAATTCAGTAACTCTCTTAATAGAATTTGCAATTTCTTCGGAATTAGTATAGTGTTATAGTTTTTGAGTATGGTTGATCAGGTGCACCGGTACAGTATTACATGAAACAACCTTTTCAAATTACAACTTTCAAAAGTGAGTGTCTTTGGATCGTCCATCTGAAGACTTTGGTCTGGTTGATAATTTTCAGACTCGTTAATTCGATACCATTTCATTATTCCCCGAGGTTTGTTAGCGAGATTGAAACACTTGTAAGCATTTCAGAAATTCAGGGGGTTACGTCACCTTTAGGTTTCGAACAATTGACGTTTTTGGGGATTTTTCGTGGAAAATAAAAAAAAGATAGAGCAATCTGGTTTTCAGGACTTTGTTATACGTACATCGCAATATGTAAAATGCTATTTTTTTTTTTGGTAACCAATTTCGAAAATGGTAGTGGTACGGTTTTTGAGAGTTACTATATTTTTTTTAGAACGTCCGTGGGAAGACAAATGAAGTCAAGCAAATTTGTAGAAATGGCACGGGTACTTACGAATGCCTCGTAACATAATAATACTTGAAGGGTTCAGTGTCTGACGGCGCTTATGCAATTGTCGATGCAATCACGCCAACTATTTCCCGATCGTAGAGCTGCCCGGTCCTGACAAATTCTTACTCTCGCCGAGCAACATCGTTAATGGATAAACGAACGCAGTAATGCGAGCGTCCCTCGTTTTTCTCACTGTTCAGAAATTCGTCCCGTACGTTCGACTTAGAGGGTCGATCTCAAGCTTTTCAAATGGTCACCGATTGCCAGGCCCGAACCCCATTTCCTTCGAGCTACGTCATCCGATTGAACGCCACTTGTTTTCTACTACGTACGACGAGCCTTCGAAACCGTTTTTCAACCCCCGCCGATGGGAAATTCGACGCCAACGCGCTGCACCCCCGACGATCCCCCTCGACCGCGAGTCAGACAACTCACATGCAAGAACCATCGAGTATCGGGGTGGGTTGAAGGTAGCGTCAAGGGAGATGGCGAAACCCCGTGCACCATGCCGGCAGACACGCCGCCAATAAGTGAACATCGGTCGGTTCCGACGCTCCGAACCCTCTCATCCCCTGCGTGTCGACGGCATCCTCGCGATCCAAGCCACCACCACCCGTTGCATGCCATCACTTTGGTCTCGACATGCCACGAGGCTCGTGGTCGTGGTGGTTCACGATGGAACCGCGAAATGGGAATGGGAGTTAAAACGTACGCGCGTATAGCCTATATCCATGTATGGGGCGTTCCACGCTGAAATATAATCTTCGTTAGGCGAAGGGCCTCGTGATCGACTGGGAGGAACCGTCAAACGAATAGCACCACGAGCAGGTCTTCGACTTCTATGTAACAAAAAAATCTCAACTCCTCGACAATTATACGACTAGGCAGAGAGACCGAATCGTTTGTCCGATGTTTGTGCTCGATTCGTCTCGAACAAAGATTATATGCGCGCCAAAGAATCGTCAGAGAACCGATATAGGGAAAAATGCTCTAGTGGCGCAACGTCGGTCTATACAACAACAACAACAACAAAAATTAACTGGTATAAAGAACATGTGAAATTATTCTGCAGGAAACATGAAACTAATTTCGCGAAGAAATGTGTGTTGGATATCAATTTAACACGTAAATATTAACAAATTAAAAAATGCGTCCAGTTTCATATAATATTTCAGTTTGCAAGTTTAAAGAACTGGAATGCTTTGTGGATTAAAGCATTCATCATTTTATACTCGTTTCGATAATTCAAACCCTACTTTTTAACGAGACGAATTTTCGTTAATAAATATTCACTATATATATTTAAGTATTGGGTAACGAAAAAAAAGCTGCAAATCTTCCCTTGTGGCGCACACTCGTTACATACATTTGCATTCGTGTCGAGGGCGGTTCTTTCAACCAGTACTCTAATACCAATACCCAACAAACAATTTCTAAAAAATCGGAGATGCGAAATCCAGAGGGTGTCTGATTTGGCGTGAAACGGAGAGAGAAAATTTGGATATACACGGAGAGCGAGTTGTTCTCGAAAATCACTGCGAAAACGGTTAGCTTTTCTCTTGTCCCACGTTTCCCGTCACGGACAAATTTGATGCCCTCGGATCTCGGGGCTAATCAATTGCCACCAATGGAAGTTTGGCCACGGAACCAGGTCAAGATAAGACATCCCGATATCGAAACTCTGCGCTCGTTGTTTCACCCCACGGCGTCTCTGGCCTGCGTCCCCCAAGACGTCGCGCGTTGCCGAGAGGTAGCACGCGCCCGTGGTCGACAGCCCCGGCAGCTAGGCTGCCCCATATAAATCAATGTCTCTAACCATACCACGCCGCACATATAACACCGCAATGTCATCCCACCCAACAATATATTCGATATATTGCTCCGAGGTTCGGTCACTCGCATACATCATACCTTCGGCCAACCCTCGGCAACGTCCGACTTGTTTGTCATCCTAAGATGACAACGTTGACGGACGTCGATGCTGCTAATGAAGTCTCCACTTCGAGTTCACTTGCGTCTGCGAACACAGCTCGTTCTACGAGGTATTTCTCACAGCATGCAGTTAACGAGACAAGTAGCACGACAGATACGCGATTAGCCAAATTATGGTTCAGATTCCGATCGAAAGTAAACGTCAAAATGTAATGCCGCACAGTGAGAATAATAGGAGCCGATTGACCAAAAAATTTGCTGAGTGCTCAATTTTTTACACATCGTAATAATTTATTTTCTTCTTCGAAATCGAAGTATTCTACAACCAGTCGTATAACAACAGGTTGTTGCGCACTCGAACACCGTCAGTTTATATACTGCTTTGAGAACAAATAATTGAAAAACAACTCCTTGGACCTACTCAGCCCCACAGACGACGTTTGTTTATTTAGTTGAGCAAAAACAATTAATTATAATATAAAGGGTAGCAAAACTTGGGGCTTATATTTTCGTAACAATTTGGTACTTAAAGCTTTTTAACGATTCGTGATATTCGTTTTTAAATATTTCACATGCTTATTGCGCAGCGTATCGATGCTAAGATTTGATTATTTGTATTTAAATAATATCTTTGACTGGAACATTTTGAAAATGCGCTACACGAGCGAGTACATGATTGGGAAATACAACCGAGAGGTAACAATTCTCGATTGTTTATTTTTTCTTATTGAATAATAATCAATTAATAATTTAAAGCTAGTTTAGAAGTTGTCAATCTTGCAAGACTGGCACACACTTTACTTTTATTCAACTCGATCCAAAAAATTCGTTTATGAGGATGAGTAGGTATAAGAAGATATTTTTCAATTATTTGTCACCAAAACAGTATAAGCTGACGGTGTTTTCATATGCTACAACCTGTTATCGTACAATTCTGTTTTTACGCTTTATTTCAGGCCTGTTTTGCCTGGAATATCAAAAATTTGGCAGTACTACGCGGAAGTATTATATCTTACGAATAATAGAGAAAAAATCGTTTCGATTAGTCAGAAATTGAGCACTCAGCAGATTTTTCGACCAATCGACTCCTGTTATTTTTACTGTGTACCCCTCGCGCTTTTCCGCTGGATGAACCAGATGTTATCTCAACCGCTTCGCGTGAGAATCTGTTGAGATTTTGAAATACTTACATCTGCTAGATTTCTGATCCCATATCTGTTACGCGTTCGCTCTCGTAACGTTTCATTCGTATTCGATTAGGAGCGATGTCGACCATCGATTCGTACGATATCCGAATAAATAATTTGTCTAACTGAATTGCGAAAAATTGAAATTGAAGTATTTCAGTTTCGGCGAAGTAATCAAGCGACGTTTGCCCATGCGAATCTTAGGGATACGCAAATAAGCTAGAAAGTTGTGTCGCATTTGTCTAAGATAAAATTCCGATTAGTTGTTAAAAAACTCGAACGCTAATTGAGGGGCTGCGTGGAACGGGGGCCCGAGTCGACAAGGCCCTTTTTCGGTAAATCCATGATTCTAGATGTAGAAAATATGCGTCACAGTATGAAGTATAGTATACATCTGAACCGTTATTTTTTTGCTCCGAAACTTAACTGTTTCTTAGAAGAAGAGCCTAATTTCGGAGTAAACCTGACGTGGCCCACCCACAAGGTATAACAGCAGAAAAAGAATTAAAGCTCTTCAATCTCTTATCCCTACCTGCCATCGGATGAGATGCAATTTTGGTACGCGATTTATCGGTCGCCAAATAATTAAGTTATCATAGAGTCCAGGAAAATAATCGTTAGTATCAATTTTCATTAATATTCTCACGGAGCAAGCATGAGATTTTACCTCTCAACTGATTAACTCGTAGTTAGAGGTGTCCGAATCATTCGAATTCACGAATTATTCGTATCGAATCGAATATTATTAGTCGATTTAAAATTCGAGACGAAGCTTCGAATTTGTCGAATTTTTCATCTTATTCGAAAAATCTCCGAATACAGAGAAGGTTTCGAATTACTCGATTCGAACGCTATTCGCACACCACTTCTTCCTTTTGCTAATTATTGTGTCGTAATGTATACTCCCATTTTATTTTTTCCTTGGTTAATTTTGTTTTTTCCGAATAATTCCTGGAAAAAGCGCCTGATTCAAAATCTTCCTAGCTCTCCAATTTTATTGTTATTTGAATTTTCACTACATTCGTTTCGTTAAATTGATTGTAACGGTATTGACAATAATTATACCGATTACGCTCGAAATCTGATTTTCGGATTTTATTCAAAAGAGTTTTTTTTTTAATCAATTGATACTAAGATTTTTGAATCGGGCTCTGTTCCACGTAGCCTACTTTTTCTACTACTACTTCTTCTACAACTTAATTCTACTCGAGGAGTAGTTGATGGTTTGCTGGAGCGGTTCGCAAAAATCGCTCTGCGATATTTGCGTCGACAAAACTCATAGTTTCGTCGGGTATCCTATCCTCCGTATCAGTATAACGTCCAGCTCGTTGTTTGCTGATTTTTTTTCGATCAATTACAAGGGAAGACCCAATCGAGGAGCTTGCTCGAACGTAACGTCAGGTTTTTTGGTGGAAGAATGTAAACATGAATACGTAAGATCGTCGTCGCCAACGGATATCACCGAAGCCGCTCGTGTCACGAATGTCATGGTTCAAGTCATTCAACGTGACCCGCGTCACTCTGAATACGTTAAGATCTCGATTGTCTTTTATAGAGGCCGATCGGTCGAACAAGCGCGGGCCACGTGGACAGACGGACGAACGCGTCGCTACGCGATGTCCCGGCGGGGTGTGGAGTGGGTATTATTTATTTTGACCCCCTGTCCATCCGGATGCATTCCTCTCCGGCGTCACGTCTACTCGAGGGTGAGCGGAGAAGGCGATATATTGGCATACCTTCCGAAAAGAATTTCTCACCGACTAGCTTGACTGACTTCCATTCGTGCGTACGTTTCTTCCTCCTAGTCGCGTACGTTCGTCCATCTCCTTGGTCTCTGTGTCGGTGGTCAGGATCAAGACGAACCACCCTGTCGAATGCAGTTCAATTGAACGTGTCAAAGGTGATAGATATCCCTTCGACCTTGGAATGCGGCGATTTAAGAACGCGAAGCTTACAAGTCCACCAACTTCCGACGCGGAGCAAAGTAGTGCGGAGCTGTGTCTCGTCGATACAAAATTCCCATTTCCATCGTTATCACACAAACGCAGTCTCGTTTCTTTCATCGAGTTGTTTCCAAGAAATTCGAAGAATGCTTGCTGATGACAATTTTCGAAGAGATTCTGAATGCTGTCAGAGTCAGGAATGCAAAAACTGAAATCTACGTATTTTTACTCACCGTATAACCAGGCATGTGTCGCAAGTCCCGGGTAATCTACCACATTGCCAATGAAATAACGAAAATGAGTGTTTGTTTGTTCGTTATTTTTCATTTGCAATTCAGAAATTGTGGTGAAACATCTCGAAGTATTTTTGAAAATTACACTGATTTCTGCAATAACGTCAATTTCCAAGTACCAATAAATAATCACGATGGAACGAATTATTAATTAAACATAGAGATAGCAGGCGTTCGAAGATCTCGCGAAGTTAGTGACTCTGATTTCGACACGAAAGTTTTATGGCTGAAGGAAGTAAGCTGGTAAGCTGTGATACGACTCGATATTTCTCAACTCAAAAAATAGAGGCGTAGTCACTGTCAAGGATATTCAATGCAATTCACAATTTCGATCCGAAACATCAGATCCACTATTTACGATTCGTAATTTCTAAATTCAATTTCTCCATCAGCGGCGCGACAAACTTACGAAAGCAAAAATCTCGCGACGAATGAATTTCGAATATCTGATCCACGTTCCGAAAAACCTACGAATATCGTAGCGTTGCACGAAGATCGTGGAATTCCATGTCATTTTTAGTTTTTCGCCAATTAAAATTTCCCAAAGGGCTAATCGGTGAGAATTCCGCGTGTTTTTTACTCCTCTCTTCTCGATTCCGTTTATTGATCATTCGCTGAAAGAAGCGCGTTCAACTACAGATTTTCTAGTTATGAAAAGTTGATTCCGAAGAATAGTTCATCGACTCTCCCCGAAGACTATTACCGACCATGGAGCGATGCGAGCGCTCGTAAAATAGCGTTCATCACGCACAATAGACAATCACGAAACAAAACAGCGGTCCACGGTTGTAAAGTGGAAATATGTCAAAGATAATAAAACAATTAGCCATAAAACGTAACGACCACCCAGCTGAGGTTACACTCGCGAGTTTGTGCGCGCGAGAGCAATGTCTCGAGTGCCTGACCATTGAAGCGTCGGGATCGGACTGCGCCGAGATGTGAACGAGCGTTTTGCCAAAGGTGCAAAAGAGTTGGGTGAAAAACAAATAAAACATGACCATAGATGAGAGTGAACGGTCGAGGATAGCTCTCGGAAGCCTAGACCACAGCGTAACCCCAGAATATCAAACATCGACGTCGCAGTGCGGAACAAACTTCGAAAAATATGTGACATAAGAACATCTTGTCAGTCAAACGATGCACCGACTGAGAAATATTCGGGAAAACACAATTCTTCGCTTATTCACCCTTCAGTACTCGCGGGGGTCACAGCGACCCAAGCCACTAGGCGTTGAGCTGGGGTGTGGATACGTTGGGAGTAGTGAAGAGTTGAAATACAAATTATGACGCGTTTCGTATGCGACAACTTCCATGCAGTTCTGTTCGGCACTCGGAAAACAGTGTTGTGACTGATACAAAAATTGAATATCGTTCGAGTCCTCGTGGTATACTTGGTTTGTAGAAAAATAGATAATCGACAATAGCGAAGAATGAATAATAGAGCGGGAACTACGCTTTTTATCACACCGAAATTGCTGAAGGCGCCCTTTCCTCCTCGGACCAAAATCCAATAATTTGTGGAAATGGTAGAAAAGCAGCCTTTGGAACCTAAATGTGGCTCATGAGTCAAATTTTAACCAAATTGTTAGAAATCTTCGGATGCTTTGCGGCATGGACGCATTTATCATATGAAAAATAGTCTTCTTGATATATTTTTAGAAGCTAATTCGGAATCCGAGGCGCCACTTCACCCAAACCTTTACTCGACCATAGGAAACTCGAGGCCCATTACCGAGCCAAATGTTAGTCGAATCGGTTCAACCCTTTGACCGCCGGACTCGATTAGCAGACACGGATACACGTACTTCCTCAAAGTTACTCGAACCTGTTTCGAAAACGTACGAAACGAGAAGACATTACGATTTTGGGTGATTCTGTCACGAATTAGGGGGCATTCTGGTCTAGAGGCACAAATTTAAGTCGTTTCGTCGAGCTCGATGAAAAAACGAAGAATATTCATTTTTTTACAAGATATTTATTTATACTTAATAAATAAACGAAAAATGTACCGAATAACAAGAAATTGGAATGAAAAAAGTTATAAGCTGGTAAATCGTTCTCGTTACTACGATCGCAATCCTTATGGTCATTTGAATCAAAATTTGGCATAAGATTCTCAATTAACAAGAATGTTGTTACAGTTCCTAACCAAGTGAAAACAAAAGCCATTTTTCGCAAAATCACGACTGTCTGAAAGAAGTATTCGACTTTTTACTCGTGACAGAGCTGGAAAAAAGCCCCAAGATTTATGCCACTAGGCTACAAATACAGTCTCAATGTCGCTGTTTACGGCTGTACCTCCAAAATACAGCATCGTGTTGTTCGATTGGTAGCATACGGTATAACGTGACGGGTAGCTTACAGGTAAGACTCGATATATCCTAAGGATCCCAAACTGTAGTATCTGAAACACGCTGAAGCGGATCGGTACACCGTCGCAGAATCGGAATTCGTGGACGCCAAACGGAGAATCGGATTCAAAATAATTTTACAATAAAATTTGTGGTTTCAGATCGACACGATCATTTGTATGAACGATTTTCGATGCTGATTTATCGTTTGACATGAAAGTCTAACATCTCTTTTGGCTTGTTTCCACGATGTATCGAGCTGACGTTAAAGTGAGAGAAATCGACTTCGCGTGATAATAAAATCGTATAGTTCGTGTCGATACCTGGAAGGTTCGTTACAACGACCCATGCTAACCAGTCCACATATTTTTCAGCTACACGAATAGTGCGTAGAGTTTGGTCCGTATACGTGATCCGGGAGGAGGTGCCACTCCTTGTCAGATGGAATACAGAATCACATAACATTCGGTCGAATGACACAAGCTAGTTTGACGATCCTGTTTCGTTTCTAGACCGTTACCAGAACGTTTCAAGGGTACCGGCCAAGAACAGGGATTGTCCCAATGAATCGATTATGAAAAAAAACGGATTTGAACTTTGAAAGCAATATTATTTTGACTGCGATGAGAGTATGCAGGATTTTCAACTGATGGTGAGCTATTATTGAGCAAATTTTTGTTGAAATCAGGATTTTTAGTTTGGGAAATGAAATAAAATAAGAGAAGAAGCAACTCATAACCATCTTGTAAAAAGTACGAAACAAGGAATGTTCGAGGCTTCACAAACATAAACGAGGAATGTCCAATTCAATCATTAGTAACCTTCGGCTTTGAATCATATTTTAGTGTTTCATAGAATACTCGCGTTATCGCATTCATGGGCATCTGAGCCAGAAGATATCATTCAATAATGTTGCATCTGAAATTACAATACAAACAAACAATGCGAACAAAGCAAACGAAGCCAAAAAACTCAAAAGCACCTCAAAAGCACAGCTGTCTTTTTTTTCCTAATCCACCTTCTTCATCGGTATGTCATGGACAATTGCAGTTCTTTTCGCTTCAGATGTAGATAACAGCGTATTTTTAGCGATGTTTGTTGACTTTTTGTGAAAACTAGTGGTTGAGAATGAAATTACCGTACACATAGATACAAACAAATGAAACATGTTACAGTCCTGTACCGTTCGTTTGCCCAACGTCGAAATTGTCCTACGACGTATTTTACCAGTGGATTGTCTCTACTCGGACTTCCCGAGTTTTTTCTGAGTCGTGAGATGGGAATAGTAATAGTAATTTCGATGGGTCGTCGTTAGAAATGTAATTGCTCGTAGGAATGTTGCGTTGGAAGATTGAAAAATTGGCGTACGACGAGAATAGACGAATGACGATATGCGTCTTGGTGGTGCAGACCTTCAAGAAAGGGAATTCCCTCCGTTAAGCGTTCCGCGTGGCGTGACAAATGACTGGCATCGAACGATGGACGGTTCTTTTCCTAAGTAGGGTCGGTCTCGCGACAGAGGAATGACTTTTAATATAAGAATCGTTCGCGGCGAGGGGGAATCTCGCCGATCGTATGCTCCAGCTCACGTGCCTCCGTACGAGAGCTTTTTACCCGCGAGAACTGTCGATTTTTTTCCCCAGCTATTCGCCGCCACTTGTCATTTAAAACGTTCTCAACAGCGTGGAAAACGTACCGGGAGAACGACATAGTTTTTTTCTCCTCTCACAGAGCTCCGGGGAGCACGTACCTAGCGTTCTGCTGCGTTGTATAGCTCGACGCTAATGAATGAGAAGATAAATAGGCGTTGATACCGCTCGATCAACAGCAGCTCACGTAATCGTGATTATTGAACGAATCCATACACAACTTTGATAACACTTCCTGCTCAACGAGGCGACTTTGATGAGATGACCAAAAATTGAAAGTTGAGCTTTCCAATTTCTGAGAAACGATTTCGTCCTAAAAAAATGAATGAACACGATTTTTAGGTAGTCCTCTGGCGAAAAAAGTAGACGACGTTTATTAGTAGTCCGAATTTTAATAAGATAGATCAACGATCGTTTCATTGTTGAATTGGTAGAAATCCATCATACAAACAAAAACTTATGCTCGACGTGCGATCTAGACAATTTGTTCTCATTCCTCGATGCATCGAGTTCTTAATGACACATCTTTGTTCGTGCATTCTCGTAACCTCAACCTCACGTTTGAGGACAAATAGACAGCTCTAACGAACAATAGCACCGATTTTCGATTGCACGCGAATAAAAGCACCATACCCATTTTTATCTTTCTTAGTCTCTTTATAACCAACCTTGTGTTCACATTCTAAGTATGTGATAAGAAGAAATTATTATGCTGAATACTAATTAATACGCCAGTCAATTCAATACATATTCAATTGGAATAAATTATTTGTTTGTAATATTTGTATATTATGTATTCAATAATAAATAGCGCGAGTATTTATTAGGTAAAGCAGGACACAGAGTAGAATTGAATTTGGTGCTTTTAGTGGGGGAGAAAAATGTTTTCTTGCTTCTGTTAGCGCATAGCTCGTTTTTGGTAATACTTTTCGAGTTTTGTGGTGCTATTACTAGTTAGAACCGTCGGGATATCAGCAACGGTCAGGCATACGGCAATGGTAATCAAACAGTTCGGTAGAAGTAGGTATCACTACGCGAGTTGCAACGAATGGAATTCTCAAGTTCCTGGTGATATTTCTCGGATGCATGTGTTCACACCACGCGACGCGTGGATATGCTTTGTTTCGTTATTTCAGTCAGGTCGCACGTTTGAGCTCGATTGATAGAGAGAGTCTCCTTTCTCGACGCATTTAATGACAATAACTAGCGGGCAAATGACGCTCAAGATACAATGGTTTTGCTGTAGGTACGTGGTTATTACCACAACGCCTTCTGCTCTCTCAGACGAGAGATGGCGCGTAGAACGACGCCGGTACCGCAAAGTGCGTACACGTAATAACACTCGGTCATGTGGTACACATTCAAAGGCAGTCTTGCATTATACGAGGAGAGTCTTCTTGCACTTCGTCGTTTCCGGGGTCGTGGTTCGATACGTTATTTTCAAGCTTACAGACGATGTTTTCAAGTCCGGCACGAAGCTACCGTCTCCACTTTGAGCTTTAAGTTTGCCATTTGAGAATAAAACGAGCCAAATACCTGGTATTTCTTTTTCCATGATCTGGTGATTCTTCAATCAAGAATTCATCGAGGAACATTTTTGAATATCAAGAAAGAAAATCGGTTACTGACTTTATGATTAAATATCGCAATTGAGAAGCTGCTAAATTATTTATTCCAAATTTTTGAGATATATTTTGTCATTCAAAATGCTGTTTGTTCCAAGTTGTCCAGATCGACCATTTTCAATTTTTAATCATTATTCGGCGACGAAGATCCAAAAATGTTTCATATAAGAGTTTTAGTGTTCAAGAAGGCCGTCCTACTGGATCGCCCTACTTTTGTCATCGGTGGACTCGCTGAAGCCACGTCAAGGACAACTCCACGTTTTTAAACGAAACCATGTATCTTCTTTCGATGACATAATTACCGATCTCAAGACAAATTCAGCGATCTACGACACAAGGTCATTGTAGTCACGCAACGTACGAAAATATTCGAAGAATCGACTACTTTCAAAGGATTCACTAGCCTTCGTTTGGGTCTACCCACGAAAGATGCTCGAAGTGACGACCGTCGACGTGTGAGCACTTATTAATTCGCCGATGAAAGGACCTTCTAAGTCCGGCCAACATTTGTGGTGTACATTCGGTACATTCTCAGGGTATTCCTTTTTTCATATCGTCCATCATGGTAGGTGCTACCGCCATTGCGCGTTCTGTGACCAACGTCGTGAAAACTGATACGGCGATGGTAGATCTGGCGAACGAAGTGGCCTACCTGCAGGGCCACCTCGTCCTGTCCACTTTTCGCCAAAAATCACACAGTCGATGCCAACAATATCTTATCGATGTACATTATGATGGTTCACCCAAACCAGCATTAGTGGATCCTTTGAAAGTTATTATTCCGATATGTTGGGACTTTTCGACTATTTTCATACTTTGTGTGGCTAGAATGACCTTGAGTTGTGAGTCGCTGGATCTGTCTAGAATTCGGTAATAATGCCATTGGAAAAAAATACATACTTCCGGTCAAACAATGGAATTGATCTTGATGTAGCTTCAGCGCCTCCACCGATGGAAACAATAGGATAGTCCAGTGTAAAGGCCTCTTCTCAAACACTGAAACTTTTGTCCGAGACATTTTTCAATATGGTCAAAAGTTCGGGTGCCGTAGCTCTGTAATACTTTATATGCCTCGCTTTGTTCTTGTACAAAAGATGGCCAATTCGACTCGAGGCACAAGTTGTCGGAACGCGAAGCTGAGATCATTTGGCTAAGTCATCAGTTGCGAACGTAACGTGATTACGGAAGTTACTGTCCGGTATGGGAGCTATTCAAATAGCCCGGAATCCAGTGTTTCCCTTCAAATCCATTACACCGGGCCATATCGTTGTTATAGGCGTGATGGCCTGTAATATTCAACTTTTCTCACGAATACTTGCATCCAACATTCTTATTATGGCCCATTTCGTGTGTGTTGCGACACAACCGTGGGAAAATTCGAGTAGTGCTTCATATTTCTTTTCAATTGTTATCGATACTTCAAATATTGACACAGGATTTCAGGCACGAACGTTCACGCCCTTTGAAGGTGAACGCTGACATGATTACCAATGAGTGTCGACTACTATTTGTCGATTTCACGCGAAGATCTGTTTGGGCTACCTTAGCTACGTGAATCTCCAGAGAAGTTGAGTTGTGCGGAAACAAATGGTGAGCGAGGCCAAAGAAAATACTAATTAAGGTGGTTTCGTAGTTTAGTATCGTAGCAAGTGAGGGACACCATAAGGGCATGCATGTCTTGAATGGTTACTGCTGTTTTTTTTCTTCATAGGTATACTTATTATCGCCACTGCCTAAGTAAGAGAGTGAAGAGTCGCAGAAAATGTACCAGAAAAAAATGTTTGTACCAATTCATAAGTTTTACTTGCAGTAACAGAAATAAACCATTTTCGTATCCTACACTTTTTTCGTAATTTTCTCAAAATTAAAGTCGTCAACCCTATGTGTTCTTGAAACTATAATATTCTTTGTAATAAATGCTATTAACGTAAATTTCTTTATCGGAGGTCTGTCGCTTAATTCCGGAGTTAGAGTTGATTTTGTAATTTTGTTCGTAAGACTACGTGTTAAACTAATAATTTTCCGGTAACGATTTTCTCGAAAATTAATTCGTCAAGTATGATATTTCTCGATTGCAAATGAATCTGACATACTTTATTGACATCATATCTGAATGGCACAGATTTCTGTCGTTTATTCCCAAAGCGGCGAAGCCACCTTAACAGAACCAAGCCCATTATTAACTTACGCCTATCATCGATTTGGTTACCGTTGTTACACGTTTCAACAGTAGTGGTAATAAAAGTTGTGATGAAAAAGTGTATCATTGTTCGAGTTTTCCATTTCTAGTGTACGAATTCATTAATTCGTCAGATGATTCATACTTCATTCCTGTTTTGTTCCGTTGTTCCATTTTTTACTTTACTTGTGGCTTCTTCAAAGATCGTACAGATATATTATTTCTTAGTGAACGGAATTATTGTCATCAGCTTGGTACGGAACGTTTGATATAGTCGGTACGACCAGTCATCGTAGAAATATGTTCAGAGGTTCGGAGCTTCCGTGCGGAAAGACGGGGCAACAATAGCTCAGCGATAAAATATCTCGTGACAAATCTAAGTTTTGGAGCTTACGTATATAAAGCTTCTTCGAAAGCCAGCTTTTGTTCCGAACGCAATTTTCAGGGGTTCAGAGAAGCTGTATTTTTTATTTCTCTCTACTCTACGCCGTCAGTCCTTCCGGCATCCTCCGATGTTTCGGCGTTTGTCCTGGTCCCGGGCTCCGTTACGTAAGGATCCCTTAATATAAGGGAATGTCGAGCGAGCGAGCGAGAAGTTAGGTAAGATGATTCTATTAATTTTTCCATTGGGAGCGGCACTCGTGCATGCCACCCTCTCATCTGCCCACGATCCATGCCGCCCATCTCCAAACCCCACGGCTGGTGCACAGCGGTTTTAGAACGGGATCTTACAAAAGCAAAAAGAGGGACGCTTCGGTCGGAGAGAAAAAGCTCAGTGATACAGAAATGCAATGGAATTGAGAAGGATAGACTAAAATGTTACGGCATTTGGCCTTTCGTTGGAATTGACTCCCCCTGTCTCTCTCTCTCTCTCTCTCTCTCTCTCTCTCTCTCTCTCTCTCCTCTCTCTCTCTCTCTCTCTCTCTCTCTCTCTCTCTCTCTCTCTCTCTCTCTCTCTCTCTCTCTCTCTCTCTCTCTCTCTCTCTCTCTCCTCTCTCTCTCTCTCTCTCTCTCTCTCTCTCTCTCTCTCTCTCTCTCTCTCTCTCTCTCTCTCTCTCTCTCTCTCTCTCTCTCTCTCTCTCTCTCTCTCTCTCTCTCTCTCTCTCTCTCTCTCTCTCTCTCTCTCTCTCTCTCTCTCTCTCTCTCTCTCTCTCTCTCTCTCTCTCTCTCTCTTTAATTTGGCCTGAAGCCATTCGTTATGCTCGCTAGCGATAGCGTCTCCGAGAAGGCATCGGATAAGATTTCATGCCAAGCATTTTGGCAGGAGCTTTCTCCACAGATTCGATTTCTGTTTCCGAATTGAAGAGTCGGTCGGCTGCTCAGGCGTCGAGTTGTTGCCTCGCATACAACTGGAATCGAAATGGACGAACCAGAGAGAAAGAAAGAGAGAGAAAGAGAGAGAGGGGGGGGGGGAGAAGGCAGGGGGATGGTTCTCGCAGCCCACGCAAACCCACATTATGTCTCAAAGCCCGACACGATCGGCCTCGTTCATATTCTCTCTATTGTATCTTTTATATCTATTGTCTTAAGATACCGAAGTCTCGCTTTCGGGAACGAAGCGCGATGTCTAGAGAGCTTCGAGACAAGGCGGTAGACATTGGGGGGTGGTGACGGGCCCCCCTTAAGCGGTTATTTCGTTTTTGTTGTTACTTTTTTTGCTTCGCCATCGCACGGGCAAACCGACGGACGTAGGTACACGAGTGAAGAACCAACTTCGTCGCTTTTTCCCCGAGATATTTTGGTACACCACCTTTGTGTCTACGCTGGATATCGCGTGGGCGATCGTGCGCGTAGCGAAACAACGAGTGAAGGCGTCGCGTCGACCTTCGACCCCAAACCCGTCCGTCACTGGACCGAATCACGGGTCCTCGGGCTTCGAGGATGTTGCGTAGATCGAAGAGGCCATGGACGAGGTCGCGTTATCCTATCGGAGTAGAAGACGTTGCAATCCGGTGGCCTCTCTTCGGCGCAACCAGATGACCCAAGAGAATCAATCGGAGATCATTCATCTCGGAGCACGACCCGCCTGACAGCAGGACTAGCCGATGACAGGAGGAATTGACAGTTTCTAGGAAGGATCCATCACGCGAGACAACGAAAAGTTCCTGAACCTTGCTCCCACCTGTCAGGACAAACTTCGTTGTGCGCTGAACATATGCATCGTGAACTTTCAGAATGGAATGGAATTTTCTCCAAATTGTGATTTGACGCCTCTGTTTTCGAAATGAGCTACTTCACTATTTTCTGATTTTGCCAAGTCTGAAATGATTTTTGCAAGGGGAAAAAGTATGAGATTCTAAATCGACGACATCATACTGTTTTCTTCAATACAAATGAATTTGCGTAACGTGAACGCAACTACGAGGACACTGACTTGTTTGTGTAAGAGTTGCGGTTTTTAATATTTTTCCGAAAAGTTCAACGACTTTTCATTTTTGTCTGCTTGAGTACAGTTTTTGTGATTTTGAAATCATTGAAAACTAAAAAAAAAGTGACTCTATATCAAAGCACCCCTCGCTTTTTTTTACAATGACATTAATTTTCTCGTTAATCACGTTATTCTTGTATTGAAATTTATTTTTTACTTTTGAGTTCAATCTATTATGAAACCGTGTTCTTTAGTTTGGTTAATCTTAAATCTATTTCGATTTCAAGCTCACGTACAAAATATTGATATAGGACATTCACAATTTTACTGCAGTGTGTCATAACTATGAACAATAACTGGCCATGTCAAACCGATTTTTCAAGTGCGTTTCGTGGCTGAAAAAAATTATAGACTATCTTCAACCAATTATGTCCCAACCGGAAATTTTTTCGTCCCATCTTTCACCGACGACTGCTTACGTGACATCCGTCCAGAAAAAATCGATGACGTTCATTTCACACGTGAAATTCTCTCAGATTTCAGAATCCGTGCCCAAAATTCACATAAAATGTAATCGCACAAAGTTATGTTTCTTTCTTTGAAAGGAAAGCGCTTTTTTTCGCTGCAATATTCTTTGCCATCAACATTTTCTCATCGAAATGCGACGGAGATCCCTCCGACGGTCAGGATTCCGCGTCCACGGATCGCAATCTTCAAAACCCATAACTCGTAATCACCACATTCGAGACGGCAGAGTCCAATATGGAGGCTCGGAAACGAAAATTGTCTTGTATGTCTCATTGACCCGGACGCAACGACCTTGTCCGACAGAATTCGCATTATTAGCCATGTACCAAAGTATTGCGGGTCGCTCAATACGAATCCGGTTCCAAATTTGTCGAATTCAAAATGGCAGATCCCAAATGGTAGACAGGAATTTCGGAATTCCGTAGTTTGTCCGGAATGCTGGTGGGTGGGGTTTTTCGAAGACGCTGATTACGAATCCGTTATCAGTCACGTCTTACTCAAGACGAACGCAGAAATTTGTACTGAAAATTCGCATAAGGAAAATCCCATCCAGTAAAAGCTCGTATGTAGAGGGCAACGCGTAAATTTTCGACTTCCGGAGTGAAAAAAATAAGGAACAATACGCATGACTCAGCCGCAAAAGTACTTTCTCATTTCCCGGCTCTCGCGACGGAGAGGGAAACACAAAATCGAGAGCCTCTTCTGAATCGCAAGAAACTATCTTGCGAAGAGTGGACAAACAAATACGAAACTACACAAGTGCATTGGTGTGAAATCGGAAAGGTACTGCGAAAAGCTCGAAAGTCGTGGCACAAGAACCCGAAAACTACGTACGAGCCCTGTTCCGCCTGCTTTGCGCTCGCGCTTCCAAAAGACGGATAGTTTTGTGTCCATCTGCAACGAACTGAAGGCATGAAATGAAATCAAAAAGACACTATGAAATGGCAAAAAAAACTGCCAGGGTGAGAAGAAATTCGAAAAAAGGCTCTCAACTTTGTGTTCACCTCTTCATGGTGAGATCCGAGCAACGCCAATTTTTTTGGCGCTCAAATAATGCATATTCTTTTCTATCTTTTTGACTCCAGGACTAGAAAATCTTCGTGTTACGCCCCTATTCACGAGATTGTACTTAAAAAGAATTCCCTGATGCGAATTTGTGGTACAAAGTTCAGCGTTCTCCTTGAATTCGACAGGCTGATTGACGGATTCATAATCAGCGCCTTCGGAACCCTCCACCTACTAACTTCTGCGACGAACTACGGAATTCGGCGAATCTGAGAACGGATTTGTAATCAGCGCCTTCAAAAACCCCCACGTACCAGCTTTCGCGAAAAACTACGAAATTTGGGAATTTTCGTCCACCCAGTTAGGTTCTTCATTTTGAATTCGACAAATTTGATAATGGATTCGTATTGATCGACGTCCAATACTCTGATGCGTGACCCATCATGCAATTCTGTCAAACAAGAACGCTGCATCCGAGTAAATGGGAAATACAAGATAATTTTCGCTTTCGAACCTGCATATTGGACTCCACCATCTTGGATCTCATGATTCTGAGTTCTGGATTTTTGAGATTGGGGTCCATATATGGGAGATCTTGACCCGCCGGAGGGATTCCCATAGAATTTCGCTCAGAAATGTTGATGGCAAAGAATATTGCAGCGAACAAATGCGTTTTTCATTCAAAAAAATAAACAGAACTCTATGCGATTACATTTTTTTTCAATTCAGAACACGGATTCAGAAAGCTGAGAAAATTTTGCGTCTGAAATAGATATAACAAAATTTTTTCTGGACGGATTTCACGTAAGAAATCGTCGGTGAAAGATGGGACGACAATGTGTCGGTTTAGCTCACAATGGCTTGGGACAGAATCACATGATGTTCAAACGGCAAAAAGACAAATCTACCGGCACGGATTGGCGTTGTTTTAAAAATCTTGAGAAATTGAGGGTTTTTTTAAGATTATGTAGAAGCGATTCAAGGGGGCACGTTCACCAAATCTCCGTCCAACCCCCTTCAACGATCACCCTAATGTCTATTGACAACATTCGTATTGACATGCTCCCATTCTGTTAGTACCGTACTAAAGCTCAAGCTATGGCCACGTATATTTCGAGAGGTGTGGCATCTTTTAGTCATTTGTTCCATATAGTTGCAAGTCGCACGCGGCATGTTTTCTCCTCGTGTGTTCCTCTGTCGATGGAACAAAGTGCTGAATGCCTACAGAATCGACAGCGATCAGGCACGCGTGGTTGTTACTTGTAACACTTTACCCCTCTTCCGAACGGTCCATTCAACGGTCTAAGATGAAGTAAGGACGGACAAACCGAATGAATGAATGCCTAGTCTACATGCAAGAGAGACAGAGGCAGGTCCGGAGCCTGAAGCAAATTCATGTTTTGGGATGACTCAGCGAACCAGAAGATCGAACAAAAAAAGAATGCGTTTGATATAGAGAAGTAAAAAAATCCTACGCGCCTAGTGATTCAAATCGAGGCGGATCATGACAACTCGGATATTCGAGAAAATCTGTATAGGTTAAGGTTCTATTCCTTGCTCGTGAGTTTTCAGAACTTGGGTCGGTCGTGGTTTGCTTCGATAAACGAAGCAGAAATCAACGATGACGTATCACTTTCCACCGAACTTCGTGTGACTTATTGTTAGTCTCATCGAACTACCACATCATGTCCGTATTTAATGTTTTATCGTCGTTATATCGACATTTCAGTAACTTTGCAGACTTATAGCTCATAGAATACCTACTTCACGTAAAACAAGTATCACCATTCGAAAGTGGCAACATCACCTTCCAATCATCACTTCGTTCAAGGCTGAATCCTCGCCACGGTTTGATACCTTGTAGGAAGTCTTACTACCCTTATTTTCATCGCATATTATCCATAAAAGTCGTGGTGTTCGGCATCGTCAGAATTGCTCGATACTCTTTGTACTTACAAGAATTCCAGATACAAGTTAGTATAACTACAATGAAATGCATGTTTATAAGAAGATATGAACTTCATTCGTATTCGACGATCCACAGAATCGATAGTGGAATCTTCACCATTATAATCCTGTCGTACGAGTTTGGTACGTTGACAATGTTCTGCTACTATTGGAGGATATCCAGTTTGTTATTTCATCTGTATACTTAGCAAGATATTCACGTGCAAAATTAAGCTCGTACGACAATGGATCTCATTCCAAGATCTTCTATACATACATCAATGAGACACAGAGCTTAAAAGTGACGTTTTTCGAATATTTCCGTATTTATCAGCATTACTATGTACGTACAGGCGTTGCGATGGAAAGGAAAAAGAACTATGGATGAAATCCAAGTGTCGACTACATTTTGAGCATGGATGTGAATGAACCGGCTTGTGCCGTGAATCCTCCTCTCCTCCCTCCTCCGCGGATGGACCAACTTCACACATGTAAATACATACAGCATCCTAGGAGTGTACACCTACGATAATGTGTTTACAAACTGTCCAATCATGTCGACGAATAAAATACATAATTCACCGTCCTAGCGGGCGGTGTTAGGGACGGATTTTTCTGGCGAGACGATCCATCGAGGTGCCTCCGAACGCGATGGGTACCAGCACCGCGTACGTATCCGTATTACACGTATTATACCGTTGCGTTCGTCGGCATACGTGATACATACACTACCGTGACTAGTCGCCCACGGTTATTTCGATGAATTGTACCTTTGGAAAAATCTGAGGACGTACCTACAACGTAGACGATTCTCGCGTAGCTTATGACGTTGCGCAGGCGGATATGAGTCCGAGTATTCCGAACATCGAGTCCTGCCATCTCACGTTTCGTCGATCGTTGTAGCTGCTGCACCGGAAATTCCCCCCACAGTTACGGAAAATCTTGGTTGTACGTTCTCCGATTAGTCGGAGACATTTCGCGAACTGTTTTTCTTCTTCTTTCTTTCTTTCTTTCTTGACCGCCGACATTTTTCGATATGACTTGGTGATCGCCGTGATGCACCGGTTGTTGGCAATACCTCGAGATTCATGCCCACGCGAGAGTCAGGTGTTCGGATGTTATATAGCTACGGCGAGGACAGGTAGACTAGCCGCGTCCGTCCAGGATCAACGCCCACGCCGTGTGGCAGCGTCCACGTACCTGAAGACGTGCATCGGATCCCCGTAATGGTGGGATTGGTAAAAACAGATTAAATCGTAGATCTTATCTCGAGATAATTCTCTCCTTGGGCGGGAAGGACGCCGAGCGGAGTTCGGAAGAAGGCGGACCACGCGTGCGAGAGCACGGGTTCAGAAAACTGTGGACGAAAAATTGTGAAGAGACGAAAGATGCCCGGAGTTGAGGAGAGGTCAGTCTCAAAATGGCATTTCTTCCCAGTTCTGTTGGGATCTCTTCGCGCTCGTGTGGGATATTCTCAGCTGTTGTATATACGTGGTATATAGTGGAAAATCAATAATTTGTATAACAAGTTTCCGAACAAAAGGCAGGAGATTCAACGTGTAGATCGTCGACGCGAGACGCGCGATACCACGACGGGACAGTGTATACATTATTACGCGTTATAACGCTACCGACTCAAATAAGGAGCAAATAATCCCGGGGTTCCGTTCGTGCATTGTTGTCTAGCCCGTATGCAAGCTGTACACGTATCTCTCGCTTTCTTTGCGACAATCTACTTTACCGACGGTGCACGACCCGCGAACCATTCACGGTTCTTCGTCGAGGTTATCGCCGCAAACAAACCTATTTCAAAACTGTTCCAACCAACTGAAACGCTCCATGAAAGTGAAGAACGAGGACAACTGAGATTTCGGATTACGAGGATACACACAACCGCGCCCCGAGCCGAACGGCCGCATCCATTAGCGTCCGCGCGTTTCCGTCACGCCTTCGTCCTTTCCCATTCACAAACAATCGCTTTCGGC
The DNA here is from genome assembly GCA_963969455.1 of Arge pagana. Taxonomy (NCBI): domain Eukaryota; kingdom Metazoa; phylum Arthropoda; class Insecta; order Hymenoptera; family Argidae; genus Arge; species Arge pagana. Next base: position 17,452,258 of record OZ018308.1, on the reverse strand, counting down.
GCTGGGATAGTAGTAGAGGATGAAAAAAAAATAAGAATATCACCAAGAGAGACTTTCGAGGTGGGAAGAGAACAGAGGTGAACGGCGAGGAGGAGGAGGAGGAGGAGGAGGAGGAGCAGGGTCGCGAGAGTGGAAATGAGAGGCTGAGGAGTGTAGAGCAACAAAGACGAAACAAACTGGGAAAAAGTCAAAGGAGACGAAACTAAAGAACTATAATAACGTAGCACCGAGAAGGGAACATGTACTATCTGCGACGAATAGTAGGTTGCTTATTGGTATATGGTATATAATACTCGCGCGTGAGGTGGAGAAGGCGACGCGCAGATGAGACGTGAAGGTTGACCTGACCTGAGTATTTTGAAAATGACTACGTCGTCGTGGGTCGCGGAGTCCAAGTTTCGGAGCGTAGGCGACTCGAGGGAGTGCGCGTAGCCTCGCCCTTTTCCGTCTAGAGCCATTCTTTGGCACACACGAGCCGAGGTCACCGCCGTCTGGTTGAGAGCTCGCGCGCGGACCACAAACCCGTAATTACAGACTTTTGCAAATTATACGCACGAGTGTGTCCCCTTGGTGAAATATCGGCTTAATAATAACAGTTGAAGAGCAGGACGATAATTATCGTACCTGGAATGGTAAACAAAACGTTTGTTATGCAGACGCTATTTCGCGTTTCATCCCCGGAAAGATTCAATCCGCAGTTTTGGCACAAGCCATAGTTATCCCCGTCTCGAAATGAATGCTGTTCCGAGCCATCATCCGGTACGTTCGGCGAACGACTAGCCTGGCATACAAAGATCCGTGCGTCTACGGATTTCTCCGGGTCCATCGAAACGCTTCTTCTTTTGCTTCTTCTCCGGAGGAGCATCGAACCGAGGACCCCGATTCATGATCTCACGAAGCATATTTGGACTGACGAGTCTAAAGCTGCGTAGTACTGCTTATAGCCGAGTAGGAGAATAAATGAATAAAATGACTTGACATCGAACGAGCACCGAGCAAGAAAGGGACCACAGAACCAGGACAGGATCGCAGACCTTTTAGCAGCGTGTCTGGTGTTTTGTCAGTTATAATTATCCAGGGTCGTTTTCGGGACGGAGCAACGGCAGCAACAACGACGACGACAGGAAGAGCACGAGTATCGGAGAACGCAGAAAGATCAACGACGTTCATCTGTATATATGTATAGATAGAGAGAGAGAGAGAGAGAAAAGAGAAAGAGAGAGAGAAAGAGAGAGAGAGAGAGAGAGAGAGAGAGAGAGAGAGAGAGAGAGAGAGAGAGAGAGAGAGAGAGAGAGAGAGCGTTCTTTGGAAGAGCCATAATATAAGACCACTCCGTACAGTAGCTTTTTATTAGCTAATTGGTAATTAAGCCAGGTTAAACAGCGGGCAGCCAACGCTTTCTTGTCGGGATCGTCGTTCGGCGACTCGCTAATTTAATTTGCGGTTTCGTCGCGTTCGTCGTTCACGTTTGAAGATCTTTCCTCCGGAGTCAAGAGCCCTGAGACCACGGTCTCGGTCACCCCTATGAGCTGGTTGATGGTCCATAACGCGACCATCTCTGTTTATCCGTCGTGTCCGCAACTCCCGCACGCGAATGCATTGGCCTTACGATCACCCTCCCTACTCTCTAATCACCATTCACAGGTGGGTCGCGCCTGCTTCTTTGATCTAAGCGGTCAACCGAAAAATTCTTATCGTACGGATGAGAATTTTTCACCAGATTGAAGCCTGTTAAAGCTTTGGTCCAAAGAAGGATCCGAATTAGTCCACACGATTCGTGGAGAACCCAAGCGTTCCCGCGATCAGCAGTGCTGTTTCATCCTGCCAACTTACAAGTATTCGACAAGCCTAAAGTGTTTTCTTATAGTCTCGAGTAGAAGGTCGTCGTTGCGGGGTTGTTACGTGCACCGCAGAATCAGCCAGACTCTGTTCGGTTGTTGGCTCTTTCGGAGCTCCGTCCGCGGAGGATGGTAGGAGAACCACGAGTACCCACGGTGTGTTTGCGTTGCGGTGGGTGGATCGTTCCAACGTTCGGTAATACCTGCGGAGGCTACCAAGGCCCCGTACAAGAAGGCCCAAGTTGCAAGTCACGAGTCGACAATAGTACAAATAATAACAATCCGGGGTCGACGCTTCGAGAGGACCATCTTCTTAGCAGCCACCTAGTGGCTGCTTTTCTCGCTGCTTCTTCCGTTACCTCAAGCCCCATCCACACCAAGAAATTCGTCGAAATCCATCAGAGCAAAAGTTCACATTTAGCGTCCATCAAGTTCGAAGTCTGCGGAATAGTCGCACCAGACTTGAAGTCGCTCCGATAAGCTCGCGTCCGATCCAACACCATTGAACATAGACGAGACCATCGAGAATTATTCATCGCATCGGTACATGAACGACGTTATTTTCTTCTTCTTCCCCATCTTCTTCTTCTTGTGAACATGCCCTCACGACTTCTGTATTGCATAGTAGTATCCTTGTATGCGCGCGTGGGTGGGTTGCATGAGCATAGGAGGCGAGCGAAGAACCGAACGCAACCGTTGCTATCATTGCTCGACGGGCCCACCCACAACGCACGATCCACGGATCTATGGGTCCATGGCTACCGGCATCGAATCCCCAGCAACGCTCGCCTTGTTTTACTCAGGTCATGAGGATATTATTTGCATCGCGACGTTACACGCGATGTAGGCCTCGAGTTATAGGCTATCTCCAGAAGCTGGTGCCTGTTCCATTGGCCGTGCACGTCTAAGCGCAGCGAGCTGGGTACCGTGGCCTGAAGGGGTCACATCTTGGAGGACTATTTCTCGGTCGGATGATGTAGACGTACTTCCGGAATTAGGATACTACTCGTATCTCTTTGTTGTTCCAAGATACATATCTTGGAATATACGTGTACATGCATATATATATATATATATATATATATATATATATATATATATATATATATATATATATATATATCGGTGTGTGTATATATATATATATATATATATATATATATATATATATATATACACACCAATCGGCAGCAAAGCGGATTCGTGAGGCCCCTCTTGCTGCGTCGATAGTCATTCATAAATGAAACTTGTCGCGGTAGTACAACTTCGTCTCATAGTTCGACGAAGTTAAGCTCAGTCTGATTTCCACGTATTGAGTCCAACAAGCAATCGTAGGGTTAACAGCTCGCGATGCATCTCAATAACAGTAGTATTCTTCGGTGAAGACGTCCAAAGTCCCTGCCATTTCGCGAAGCGTATTCCTCGCTTATAATAATGGTTCTTAATACGAGTACACTTTATACACTGAAATAATGGCCTGCAGTGATTACATGGGGTCAGGTCTTGGTAATAAACTATCTTCGGCCTCTGGTCACTGCGGTCCGGGTTATAAAGGAGGTGGAGCAGCTCCGAGGGAGTCTCGTATGTCCGACTCGCGGCTCGGACCCCAGACGCGCCTACGCACGGGCGGAGCAAACGCGAACGGAGGACGAGCGTTAAACCAAATCGAGTCCAAAAGAAACACCGAGACGTCGGAATAAGCTCCGAGAAGAATAAGAACAAGAAATCAGCATCGGGTCCCGACCGAAGGAGAGTACGCTTCAACACCGGGAGCCTTCCTACTGGAATTTAAATAATAATGATAGTCTTTCATATCATACACCCGATCGGCCAGCATACCAACTTTGCAGGCTTCTCGGTACGATCGAAGAGCGTCGAAGTATCTTGATGTACGACCAAAAGGGTCGTCAGGTTCGAAAGCAGATATAAGTGAGCCGATGCAATATGTTTTTCTCGTCGAATCAGGTACCGAAGTTTTGGATGGAAATAAAGTTTTCAACCAGCTCGGGACAAGGCAGGCCACAAATACGAGTATCGACCTAAAATCAAATCCAACATTTGCGTCATTTTCTGCAATTGTCAGGTCGAAGAACTTTTGCCTGACGAATTGAGTCGAATGTAACGCTTCTTCTCAAGGTTTTCTTCAGACAGTGTCGAGTACTGTACGGTGAGTAGGTATGAATCGTGGACTATGATACTGAACGATGCAACTAAGAGTTCGTCACAAAAATTGTATGGCAATGGTCTCGTGATTAATCGTCCAATTAATCCTGAATCACAAAAACTTTGCCAAAACCATTGACATGTGGATTAGAAACGCGGATCTAAAGCGACTTTGCTACAAGCAGACCCGTAACTCCTCACTTGAGTGGAAAAAACTCTGAAACCTCGCCAATAATTGGAAAATTTATTTGAATTCAAAATAACAGGTAACATGGGAAATAAATTAGCAATGTGCAAGAGTAATTAGACTGAAAAAAAGAATAATAACAACAGTTTGAAAATAGTGAAGTGAAATTACGAGTATTATTACGCACACGGCTTGCTAAATACACGCACATACGAATATAGATGACGTGTACGCCACACGTCTATGCAAGTAACTTTGAATGGAAATTTTGTTGCTAGCACAGCTTATCTCGTTTGGTCTTCGATGTTCCATCAAATTTGTTGATTTTTTTGTTCGTTATTCATATTTTTAATCCATTTTTCAATGCAGTGGTGATCTCCGTAATTTTTGAATTACAATAATTAAAACTGCACATGCGCTGAAATTCGGTACGACGAACAACTGAATTGGAAAAACATTTTGCGAGAAAATCAATTCCACTACGCTCATCCATTCAAAGGCTATAGCAGAAGTCTCGTGACGCTGAAATCTTACACATGTTTGAGCCTGGGTCTGATTCGCCAAGTGGCTGGAGTAAAACGTGTCACTAGGAACTTGCGACCAGAAATAACACAAATGGTTAATTTGAAAAAAAGGGACGAAATGTGGGGACACGAAGTTACATTTCATGACTCGCATGGAGCAACGTTTGTCCGATCTAAGTAAATCGGGATCCGGCTCTTCGATAGAAATAATCAGTAAAAAAAAAATGGCAGGGTAAAGTGGTGTCTCATGTCAAATGCAACGTCAAGACACGAAGTAATCATTTGAATAGTTTCAACATGACATTGATCGTCGATGTGGGTTGGTAGCCCAAGTCGTCGATACGCGATCAAGCGTCAAGATAACGTAATCTCGATATTGACGTGTGAGATCCGCGTAGCGAACGAATAATCCAGAGCACCGGATCGTTCTTCCGTAATATGGTAACGCGCGTAAATCTGGTTCAGGCTCACATGAATGAGAATTTTCAGAATGTACACATATAAGTAATCACTGTGAGGTGACGACGCAAAGGTGAGCGGTGAATTTGCACCGCGACATTTCATGGAATAGGCACACTATAACCGTCTATTATCAGTCTTTGTGCTTTATAGTGTATTGCCCAGCTACTTCCAACCGAGGTCCGACTTCTTTGGTTCAAACGACTCGACGCAATGTCAGGTTATTTCTTGGCTTGAATGCATTAATAAAATTTATTTGCTAGTAAGCGCGAGCAAACGTTAATGGATTTCGAACCACCGCACCGGCAAGCCACAGCGGCGCCGTGACCGCGTCAACTACCGTTGACCTGTACGTATCGTTCTTCGCGGGAACATTCTTTGCTGTGTTCCCAAGAGCGTTCAAGTTTCCTTGCTAGTCCGTCACAACGTTCAACGATACTGTACTGAAAAGGTTTTCCGGTTTTAAGAAGAACATTTCCAAGCTACCTCGCCACTAGCGTGTCCAAGAATTAGGATTTTTTCAACCTCGATGAAATCCACATCTCACGGTGAACAAGGACCCGAGCTCCCGGATCCACGACATATTGTGGTTTAGTTGCATGGTGACGCGACGGATGCCACGTTAGAAGGGCTTTTGGGTGGGTTCATTATGGTGCGAGACCTTGTAAAGTCGTAATTCGTGATTCGTTCCCTGTTTGTGAAGAGCGTACGTTTCATCGTGCCATAGCTCCGGTAGCCTCGAGACGCCGATGCACAGCACATCGCAGGGAGGTCAGCAGCCACCTTCGAAGAAGAGGTGGCGCATGAAGAAGACGAGAAAGTGGCTCGCCTTAGACATTCGTTTCATTTAGCCCTTGGCCGTCTCGAAATGGAGATTGGCTCACGGTACGTTAGAGAGACTCGGGAGCTCGAACGGGTGCGGCCACCAGCAACGTTCCATCTCCGACTCGTCGTCGTCGTCTCCGTACAAAATGACTCGAAGCAATTAATAGGAACGTGCGTTTGCAACTATAACGAAAGGCTCCTACGATCAGCTGGCTGTCGCTTATTTTTTCTTTCCCTCCACTAAATTTTTACACGCTCGATTCTTCTCACAGTCACCGATTTCGCGCTCTGGGTACTCGAATCGTCGAGGAACCGATGAAAATCATTACAGGTCAATTGAAAAGGAAAGTACAGGGGCCATTTTTCATGCAGATGCACGATTTGCACGGGAAGCATGTGTCATATATGTATGCATGTTTAAGGCGTGGTGGCATCGACGAAGGGAGACTATGACGCAGCTTCTATGTATGCCTAGTGTGTACAAATAATTTGGATGCCGAGAGTGGCTGCCCGCTGGGTGCGAGCGCGAGGTAAATAAAGCAGCGAACTATGTCGATATATGGCCAGAGCAGGGAATGGATCGATGGAACGTTGGTTTATCTGTGGTGGTATGTCGACTATCAATCAACGGTCTCTCTTAATCATTTGATAAACCAATCAATGGATAAATAATTCGTATCTATCACGCAGCGAGTCCGACTAACCTTCGTGGTTCTAGCATACGAAGTTATGCAGATAGCGGGATCCGCGTAGGATATATCTCGTATATTGCACTCGATCACTCGAGTCATCTTCGATTTCCTACTTCTCAAGCTTATTTGTTACAACGGAGGGAGCTTATTTTCTTCTGCCGGAAAGAATTAAGGAACAAAGCAGCTGGCAGATCCCATCTGTCGTAATCATAAAGCTGTAGGAAATGGCTCTTGAGCTTTTACCCATCCAGAGACGGATGATAGAGAGTGAAACATAGATGGATGGAGAGAGAAAGAGAGAGAGAGAGAGAGAGAGAGAGAGAGAGAGAGAGAGAGAGAGAGAGAGAGAGAGAGAGAGAGAGAGAGAGAGAGAGAGAGAGAGAGAGAGAGAGAGAGAGAGAGAGAGAGAGAGAGAGAGAGAGAGAGAGAGAGAGAGAGAGAGAGAGAGAGAGAGAGAGAGAGAGAGAGAGAGAGAGAGGAGGGGGGGGGGGGAGCAAGAGGGAGAAAGTGAAAAGCGGTCGAGGTGGAAGATTGAAAGAAAGTGAAAAAATACCACGTTATTTTTCTCACTTCACTGCTAGGTTCGAGGTTGTAGCGATATCCATGTGCTTTATAGGAACGGATTACATCGGAAGTGGCCACAGCAAAATGAAATCTTGAACAGGCAATCGAGAAACGCTTAATGGAATCATCCATCAGGAATGCCACGAGGGCTGTGAATGGTTGTCAGATGCGTTGTCTAGGTATACGTCTAGCGGTCAACGTTCGGTAGCGTCTCCAATGCTTGATTATCTGTTTGGATATCACTCGATCAGCTGTGGGCAAAAAAATAAGATAAATAAACAATGTTGGAAATTAAGCCGGTGGGACCTGGTTGCCGGAGATCCCTAACAAGAAGTGTCCTCGCGGTGGACGCGATAAATCGTGATAGCTTTATTTAACATCAAAAACCAAATATTTTCTGTTCGTAGTCAAGTATCGCTAGGGATTGAACGAAAGATTTTCCAAACATAATTGAAATGTAAATTTTTAACATAGTTCTATGCAAAATAGTTCATTTTTTGGTACAATTTACCATACGTATCGCCGTGTAAAATTAGTTGTGATAAAAAAAATCCTCCGTTCAATCACTAGTCCGTGCTATTTTGAAGTAGTACGCAAAGTTTATGAGGAATCCTGACCACCGATTTCAAGAATAGTATTTTGAGAGAAAAAACGCGATATTACTTTCATATTAACAGTTGGCCCTTGGTGACTGGCACTACATTAGTTTTTGTTTGTTCGTTTCCTCAATGCTCTTTTTACCACTCTTCGAACTGTGCCGAATTTAGTGGTTTCTTCTCACGTAATTTGCGATGCGTGTTCCTCACTTATGCATCCAAATAGCCACACCGTATAAAACAGCCGAATAACCGGGAGAATTACCAAAGCTTCTTTCCTTTCCTATAGTTTTAATCCGATTGACCTCGAAATTTGGAAGAATATGCTAGACAAATTATAATGTTGGAATTTTTTTTTTAAAATTGATTTTTTAAAAATTTTAAACCCATGTAACCCTGCCAGACGTAGACGAGGCTGTGCTGAGAAAAGCACGAATAAAATATTCGTAGATCGTAGGATGCACCAAAAGGATCAATTAGGTTAGCGCGTCCCGGCGATATCCAATTTCGAAAGATCCGTTCGGGAGCAAGTGGATTCAATAGCCGATGCTCGGCCAGCACGGTAGTAGAGTATCGGGTTTGGGGATGCATACTTTGGCAAGGTCAAGCCGGCAAGGAAAACCCAAGTAAAAACAGGAAGAGAGATAATCTTGCTATTAGAGGCGTCCCCAAGAGATGCCGTGGGAGTCGATATATCGGTCCAGGTCGTCAATGGACCGCTGAGGTTAGCTAGGTTAGCTAGGGAGGCTGGTGGCCCCAATTTGTCCTAACAGCCGACCAACACACTTTTTCCAACTCCTTATCCTAAGCCCCTTACACGGACTGGGGATTCCCCCGGCGCAAGGCGAGGCGATGCTCGACGGTATCCCTAACTGGACAAACTGAATCATATTGATTGACCGTCTCGACAAAAACATACTTTCGTCTGCTATCTGATGACCGACCATGCGATCGTCAATGAGATCTATCACTTGATAAACCTGATCCGTAGGAGTGTCTCATTCTCGGTTTATTGTTAAACGAGAGTCTCGCCTCCCTGTACCCCGATCCTCGTGCTCTTCCTGAGTCCATCGACGTGTGTTTCGTTCACCGCGTTAAAAAAGTTAACAAAAATTAACAAAAAAAAAAGACTCCGCCAGTTGTAGGTGAGTCGGTACAGCTGGGCTACGGGGTACGTAGTTGGCAACATAACTGACAGGATGTTGGAGGGATATTCGCCGTTCGATCGAGTACAACGGATAGGACGCTTATCGCGGAGAAAAATCTTGAATAAATTAATTATCCGACAGGTTAATCGAGTTAGTTCGCTGTGCCAATCATACCTCGCGGAGCTTTATTAACTGCTTCTTTTCTCGCGCAAGATTGAAGAACGCGTTCCAGTTGGAAATAACATACGAAGAGCGACGGTGGGGCAAAGGAGAGGGTGGGAGAGGCGGAGTGGAGGAGATGAAGGAAGAGAGGAAGAAGGAAAGAGAGAGGAAGAAAGCGAGGGATGAGTAAGAAGAAGACGTCGCGACGCTATCGGCGCGCCGAACAAGCAGGTGGGAACGACAGGAGCCAACGAAGTACGATCAGGTCGCGCAGTATTTGGACAGGTTGTCGGTCCGCGAGAAATTCAATGCAACGAACGTTACGATGCAACATTACGATCAGCCCCAGGTAGCAGGTACACGTATACGAAACGATGCGCGACGTATGACGCCGCGACGTATCAACAGACCGCGTTCTGCGCGCGCCTATCTGATTGCCCCTGTCATTAATCACTCGAGAAGCCGATGCTATATACCGAGCTATAGCGGCTCACCACTCCCCCGGTACGTTAGACGAAACAACGCGAAGAAGAGAAGCGGCTACGGGGATACCAAAGTAACCTGATCGTTCCGCACCTACGGACCCAAAAATTTCAGATTTCCAAAATTTTCCGGAAAAATAATCCCCGATTAAGAAAATCACCCGCAAAGAAAATATCTCGCGTGCCCGGCACGAAATTGTGGTTATTCTTCGGCCTGTTTTTACAACGGGTCGTTTGCCGGAGATTATTCGCACGTGTCCGAGAGAAGGCTGAAATGATGCACCGGTGAGCGGGGAATTTAGCGAGATGACGAAACGGCATTCCGAACAAATTAGTAAATAGTTGGTTGGCCTGATCGCGGTAAGTAAAACGATATTAAATGGTTGCCTGGTTACAACGCGCAGCTATTATCCGGCTCTGGTTCAACCCGGGATGCGGCAGCATATAATCCTGCCGGTTATTAATGGCGTAGTTTTGGAAACGGCTACCGGGCAGTGTCGATCTGGTACGGCAGCTCCGTTGGTAAGACAGCATTCCGCCGCATTCATTACAACTACTCGCGATGTACGTCCTTTAATTACATCCTCGATCGCTTGGTGTTGCGTTTAACGGGGTACGTGCGCTTGGAGCTTTGAAGAGATGAGCTTTTTTCCATTCGACTTGTCCTACATTTTCTAATAGTATGTCGTTGAAATATATTCTGTCAGAATTTTACGAAGACCATAAGATCATTTTCGGAGATATACTATTTTAAGCGAAGCCGCATCGACCAGATTTGAAGCAGGTAGCTTCGACACCCGCTTGCAACGCGTTTTTCTCGAAATTACGTTTTCGAACTGGGTGAGCAAAGAATTTCGAAATCGGCTTCACCGACACAGTTGAAATTTTTAACAAAAGCTTTCGTTCGAACACGGCTTATTATATCATCCATAACTGGTGGAAATTTTAAAGCATTCGATAAAACCGTTTTTGAGATTCTTCACTCACCGCGGGACAACTTTTTTTTGTTCGGACTTCTCGAAGATCAACTATAACTCCGTTATTCATGATTGTCATACCATGAAAAAATGCTCAAAAATTCTTCAAAATTGTATCATTCCAGTGCCAGAACATTTATTTTAATCAATAAGTAAATCTGTCTCCGTAAGAAATTCGTGAAAAGCGTTTTTTTCGCTTCTCGGTGAACGTACCTCTTTCAGGAGGTTGGAATTCGAAAGGAAATCGATTTTTCATTTCCCACGGATTCTTCTAATACCACGGGTAATCTTTCACGAATATTTTCTGAAATTCATACCTCTTTTCATATCAAGGAGAATATAGTGTTTTTTTAATCGAAATTTCCACGATCATGTTTTCATGAAGACCATGTCTTCAAAAAACTACGCCCATTTGGTTTCTTCATTGCCAACGATTTGTTCCCGAAATGGAGAGGTCACACCGCGTGGGACCTTTTCTGCACAGCGCTCCATGCAATTTACTGTATCTCCGTCGTTTACAAATATTTCGCAATAGAAAAATTGTGAAAGATACTTCAAATGGTACCGTGTACTATGAAAAAAAAGTTAAGAACCTGCACTTATTTTCATTAAAAAAATCACTAAAATTACCTCCTCTTTTCGACCGCGAACTAGGCGTCACACCTGAACCGCGGGATCGTAACGTCTCGGGCTCGCCGCAATAGAGTGCCGCCTGACGAATAGAATCATCGAAACATTATGCGTTCGCCGTTTTTCCGGAGAAATACATCGATAGAATCTTGCCGCAAAACGATGGGGAGCACCGAACGATGACGAGGAATACGGAACCAAAGTCCTCTCTTCTGTTCGGCGTCGAATCTAGTCGTAGCTACGGAGTCTTGGCAATGAGCGCCGGACGGGGCAAATCCGCGCGGCCGACGTCGTAAATCGAATGGCCGGTCGGTATGTCTGCCGGGTCTCGGTGAGATTTGCACCGATGACCCTTCGAACAATAAAAGAGCGGGAAGTTCATTTAACAGGCTATAAAGGAGTCTGCGCTTAGCGGTCTCGATTGTGGTAGTGTAGGACGCGAGAGGCACCGGTGCACGTTGACTACGTTCGTGGAGAAGAGACTACGATATACGGAGGGCAACGACGGGGACGAAGCGTGGTCGTGGTATGCGAAGCGTGGATGAACGGAGGTCGACCGTGGAACGGGAGTGAAAGAGGATTTTAGTCCGGCACCACTAGGTCGCTATCGGAGATCACCTCTGGGCCGGAAGCCGGCTTATCTTACCAAGAGGAAAGCTCTCCGGTCGACGGGGTGGCGATAGTCGTGGAGGGGTCACGATTGTTGATTTTCTCTCTTTTTTTCCCTCCCATCCGTCGTGCATTTTCGCTTCGCCTCGGCGACGCGTCGTTAGAAATGGGTTATTAGATCGCAACGAAGTTCTCGAACGAGGAGTAAAAAGGTTGCGAGGCTGGGAGGACACGTTCCACGCAGGGCCAGGAACTTGGAATCTCGCGGTTCGACGCGCAGCTGATATTCTTCGGGAAAGTATTTACGGTATGCGAGTACATACGCATAAAAGTGATGATGCAACGCTGCTGCTTCTGCTACCTACTCGGTGATTCGAGACGAAGGAGTTACGAATAGGTAGATTTCGGTGACTGGCAAAGCGTAAAATTGAACGTTCAATCAATGCGTGTACCGAGCAGAAAATCGAGCGCTACCGATGAACAACGAACAGAATTCACGTTGCCACTACGAAGGAGGTAAAAAACATCGGAGCGTAACTAACGACGGAACGCAGTTGCAAACCCCATTTTCGAATTTGCAACGCAATTTCCTCACTATTCTCACGCCGGTTCTCAGGACTACTCGAAAGACTTCCCCCATTCGCGTACGATGAAATTACGGAAAAATAACCACCCGTCGTAAAAAACACTCCTGGCAATTCTTTCCGGGGCTTTAAACGACCGAACTATATTAATCCGTGAAAAAATCTCCTGGGATCGTAGCAGTCTAACAAAGCACCTCGTTACCTCTGATTCCCCCAGCAGGAGATCCCAAGGTCCTTTCGCATTTCTAAGTACACTTTGTACTTCTGACTTTTGGAATTAATGCGAGTCGGACGCTCCGAGGAGTTGGATCAGTCGGTTCACCCTGCTCGCCCATCTCCGTTAACAAACTCTCAATCAGTTATCCGGACGATGCCTGCGTGAAGGGACCAGTTAACGAACGATCCAAATTTCGCGATGTACCTCTTGCGGTCCACGTAGGTGCGATATAATATCCATTGAGGTATTATCCTTCAGAAATTCGGTCAATTTACGTTCGAAGCTCATTGCACATCGCAAATTCTGTCGATAAACATTTTCTGTCTTTTCGTGAAAATATGACTACTTTGATGTGTTCACTAATTTTCGAGACGATATACGGAAATCGAACCACCCTAAAAAATGTGTCGGAAAATCATCAGACATTAAAGCTGTTTTTTTATTTTAATTGAAGTAAGCAGAGCAATTGAGTCGAAGTGAAATATTTTTCACGTTAAAAATAATTTCTTAGGTCCAAAAACATTTTTTTCCCGGAAGCTCGCCCAAACTAACGGTGAATTTATTCAGGATAGAAGAAAAGTAGGCCGATGTAATGGTTGCAAGCCAAAAAAAGTAATTACCGGAATAGGGGGCCATCGTGTCCCACTCTTCCCTACATCTGGAGAAATCTATCAGTATTCAGAGCTACGGTAAGATTGAGTCCATCCTTCGCGACTCATCCGATTTATCTTTCAATATTAGTTTACGTATGAAGAAGTTCCCAGAATTCGCAAAAGTTGACTCCACATTGTATATTATTATTTTTTTTCTCGTGGCTTGCTTCTCGATTCTGTTCCGGGATCGAACTCAAAATGCATTGAAATCATGAATTTTTCAGACTACTACTTTTTTATTTCTCTATTCTTCTTAATAAATTCACGAAAACGATGCGATCCGCAAAATAGATTTTGTGGTTTCGATTCTAAGGACGTTCCCGAAGATATCTGCTTGCATAATCCATTCGAGTGTTTATCAGTGTTGCAAAAATGTACATTATTCCACCTTTTTTCGGATGGTTGTATTTCGAAGTGCACAAAAAATATTTCAAGAATCGTATGTTTCGTCGTGTATGAGCAGCTTTTTTGCCATCCGCCATAGCGCTCGAATCAGTTCGCGATTCGTCAGTCTCCCTATCCTCAAAATGCATTCCGGTCTACAAAATTGTCCAACAATTATGAAAAATAATGTTAATAAAATTATTTTTATTATCATTTTTATTCCAAAAATAATCAAAAAAATAATAATCGTAGTCGAAAATGACAATTGATAATTGCTTAATGATAATAAAAATAATGCCGACAATAACGTCATCTCAATTGTAAACTCAACGTATCATACTCAAGTTGACGAGTCGATGCGCTTGTTCCCATACGCATCCGAATCAAGTGATAGTTTATATGCGATGAAATATTCAGAAACTACTCTTAGAAATACTTAGCCAAAGATTCGTCGCGACAAGTCGTTCTTCGTATATACAGGCTGTACGTGTTTACATACTTATAGAGTGTGTAGGGGTTGCCGAGACCAGCATTTCGAGGTATGGCACACATAATCGGAAACTCATCCTGACGGCTGTGAAGGGCTTCGAAGGATATGGTACCGCGCGCTTGATCGTAGTGTAATGAATCACGAAGGTGAAAATCTTATTCCGCAATACTAAACATCGATTTGTTACGTTTCACAGGAGTCCATACTCCGTACTAGTTTTTCAGTTTCCAGAACTTTTTTGAATTGTGTTGATTTCATACGAGAACTTTGCAGTGTTTTCTACGGCCAAATAAAACGTTGGGTCGAAAGGGCAGATCACATGTGATTCGTTACACTACGATCAAGCGCGCGGTACCATAATCTTCAAGGCTCTCCACAGCCGTTGGAATAAGTTTCCGAGCGTGGGGGTCCTACCAAAAAATGCTCATCTACGCAACCCCTACGCACCCCGTAAGTACGTAGAAAGTCGACGTATACACTCTGTATAATACAATCGGAACTCAATAGGAAAGGTTAATTGATATTCGCGAAAAATTATTGAAAATTGAGTCTTGAAAATCCATAGAATATAATAAAATTGATCGGAACGATCCTTGCTGTACAGGAAACGATCAGCCTGAGCGGAAAAATTGGAACTTCGTGGATATTTCAGATTTCGAAAGGAATAAGATGCGAATTTCTTGCGAAGCTTCCACGAATTATGAATAATGACAGAAAGTAATCGATGTACGAGTAAAAGTGGTCAACTGTAATGATGGAGTCGCGTTTGTGCGGGTGAAATTGTAGCAGTTACATGTGACCAGATTACGTGGCGCTGAGAATTACAGTGGAACTGGTAGCAGCCAATTAAAATAAAATAAAAAAAATTCCGAGGAAAGACTCGGTCCGACTTGGTTCGCTTTCTAAGTATAGGCAGAACGAGATTGAAGGTGCGTGCGCGCGAACCACTGAGCGAAGCCGCGGAGGCGTACACCAGGAGTACGCGTGCTCCATGTATCGTGTTCGTGATTTTAGAAACTCGCCGTATCATTTTACGACTGCTGCATGACCACCAACAATGGAGGTCGGTAGACGCGGCTCACTTATTCCCCAGTTATATTTGTTTGTTGGTTCGTTTCTCCGACTCATAAATGGGTCTACTCACTCACACGGAATAACGGAATATCGCCAAGATTTATCGTCCAAAAAAACCAGCGAATCGTGGTAATCAACTGAGTCCATTTCTAGGAGTGAGCAAATATTCTTCAAAGCCTCGCGAAAACTTCCCAATAAAAGAGTCATCCGGGTCCAATACTATCAAAAACGCTGCAATATTGCGTTATACGAGTCTCCTCAACGTGGTTCAGCTGCATGGGTGCTGGAAATCAGCTGCATGGGTGCTGGAAATCAGCTGCCACCTGAATATTTTATACCAAATCTATCGATTCGCGAATATTTCTATCGGTTGCTGCGTCCGCGGATATCCCACGAGAAACAAACCGATTTTTTTGCTTCAAATTTTTAATCGTTGAACGAAGTAGACAATAGTTACGTAGTACCAACCAGAAACTACACGTATACCGACAATAAATACCGTCAATATTAAACCCGACCACCTGAAACACGTTTTCAATGAAGAAACTGAACATTATGACAATGCGTATCACTTGAAATAGAAAATATTCCGATGTACAGGCTCGTTTTGATGAAACGCAGCCACATTCTTGTTTTGAAACTCACGTGTATCGATTGATTCGTACTAATTTTCCGTTCATAATGCTGTCGAATAATAACACCAAACATCTCCACAAGGAAAAAGGAACCGAAAACGAGCTGATTCCGAATGAAAGCAACGAAACCTTTTTCCCGCGAATGATAAAGTACCAAACTCTAATTCTACCACGAATACTAACACCAAAAAATGTTATATTTTGTTTCACCCAATAAATATTTCAGGACTTGAAAAGAATTTCAAGATTATGGTACTTATATTCCATACTCGACAGGCAGCTACATATTTTTGTACTGAGATATATCGTTACTAATACTTACAATAAAATAGTGTGCGTTTTTTTTCAACGTAACATGAAGTGCATATGTCTTGAATTACTAATGCATTAATTAGTGTTCGGCTCAATAATTTCTTCTTATTACACACTCGAAATATGAACACAAAAGCTGTTTATCGATGAAGAATGTGTACAGTGCTTTTCTTGGTGTATAGTCGAAAACGGTGCTATTATTCGTTAGCAACGTCGATTAAGACTTGGAGTCTCATGATAAAGGATGATACAGTGTCTGTTATACAACGATGGAGAGAAAAAGGTAGTTTTTAAATCGTAATTGGAGATCGCTAGATGTTAATAAAGTTATAGAGTGATAACATAGACACACGCAACGCACTCTTTCTACGTTTCTCGAGTCACTGAAACCGAATATGACTATACAAAGTCGTTTCAATCGTCCATTTTCCCGGTACCACCCCCTAGGAATTGAAAATTCATTTTTCACGCTAAGTTGAGATAGACGTGTAATTCTATGTTTTTTGGGCCGCTGGGGTCGACCATGACGATGAAAATGATGTCTAGTTCGTTGATTATCTCCTCACACTTCCTTACGTCCCAATCGAAAGTTGGTTGTCGGTACACCAAGCTGACGCAACTTAACTTGACAAGCTTAAGATTGCCTCCAGTTCCTATATTCTGAATGGTACCACTTCACCGATCAAACGTATCAAATTTATGTTTCATTCCCATTTTCGATTTCAGCAACTTAAAAAGCTTAGGAATGCACACCCATCTCAACTTTGCATGGAAATGAAAAGTTAAACCTTCTTCAGGGGGTTGTGATGGGTCTTATTCCTATTTCGTAGTCACTTTAGGTTTCGCGATCCAAAAAACACAGGAATACCCATACGCCTCGACTTTGGATGAAAAATGAAATTTCGATGCCCAGGGGGTGGTAGCGGGAAAATGGGCGATTGAGACATTTTTTACTGTCATATTCGGTTTCAGCGACCCCCGAAACGTAGGAATAGCGGTGTCTACTCCCTGATTCGCGAAACTTTTTTAGTATCTGTGGAATGGTTGATAATAGTCGAATGGGATCACTGACGTCTACAATATTATTGCTAGCCGTGAAAGAGGGTTATAGGAGACATATTTCGAAGATGAAGATAGGGGAAGGAAATTCGGCATGAAATTAGTGTATTCCCCAATCAGACAACTCTGAGTGAGATGGACTCTGCGTGACGCTCTGCATGGAAGAGATGCGATTTGCGAATTTGATAATCAATTACGATGACGAGACTCATCGATCGGTGCATCACCAATATACGAATCTCGTACGTCCGGTAGAAAGATACCAATTTTGGTAGAGCTCGATTGAGAAACAGTTACGATTGGTAATACTACCTTTCTAGAAACGGAGACAATACAATACTGACGCTTTCTTCGGATGCTAGTAAACAAAGTCAATATTTGGATTGATTATCAATTATCTACTGAAATAGGTGCATTTAAGTATTTACGAATGTTCCGTCATTTTTCGAATTCCTCGCCGATATGAAAATCATTGTAGATACATTTTTGCGATACAAGCAATAATCTTGATTGACGAATTTTTTGTCCCGCTTAATGAACACTAATACCAGTCTTCAATTATCCGGCATACCAAGGGAAACGAGGCAATCACATTTCTCCTCGGAACGGTTATTTCTATATGAACCTCATAATTTTATGTGAAAATATTTACAACACGGCTACGCGATTACTAAGCGAGATGTCGAGATAGGCAGCCCGCGTTGATGAAACACGCGAGAATTCGTGTTTCAATTGGAAAATACGAGTGGCGATCACGGACGAAGAATTTCCTAGCCACGTGAACTCACCAACCGTCGGTACCCAGACACGAGATGGGAGATACATTATTATATCTCGCGACTGAATGCCGCCGAGTTTCGTTGACCCGAAAGCAGTAGAATTGATTGTACTCTGTTTGTCGGAGATATTCAGCTACCACTGCGTTGTTCCCAGGGTTGTGTCTTGCATTACATCCGTTTGCGGAGAAATTTTAATGAAAACGGCACAATGCAATTTCACGCACGACGAATGGAACTTTCTTGTACGAACTGGATGGGATTTCGTAAATATTCAAAGTACACCCTGATCCCAAACAGATGATTTGGATGAAAAACTTGACACATTTCGAACAAGCTTTCCGGCTGCCGTTTTTTGTTTTTTTTTTTACTCGCAACATAAATCATTTCTGACAATGTCATAAAAGTGGTTTCCGTTGGCAGGTGGATATTCACACAGAAATACCTAGCTCGCGGTCTCGCCCGACCCGGCAATGTCCCGTGGCTCCTGCCTAACTAAGACACAAGGCGCGTGTGCTCTCTTCAGTCTAACGTTGACCGGCGCATCTATCCGATCGCACTTATTAGCTATGGCTCTACATTTCCGAATGCACTGGATACCGTTACCACTCCACCCAAATCAACGACTCATTACCATTGACGTTGATTCTCATAAAGCTACGTTGTCCCACCATGCGCGCGGACCGATTCAAGTTCAGTGAGTTTGAGAGGTATATGAACACTGTTTTAATTGTATCATCTCGCTATTTCTTACGTGTCTCATTTTCTCTCGTATTGCAACTTCGTCTGTCTAGGCAATATGTTCTGCATTTTTATTCGAGCGAGAAATTTATTATTTCAAGGTCACATCTTTAGGTCGCATGAAAATGAAAATATGGGCGACGTAGCATGACAAAGATCTATTCCGCTGGTTTGTAGCTAGTTCGATAAAAATCAAAAAATATAAAATTCATTTTTATTCCGACCTTGAAACACATTTTCATTTAATCAAATAAAAATATTGTCACTTGGATGTTAATCGAATCGATGGTTAGTTCATTCGTGTAGCTGTCGTCGAGTATGTAGATCTGGAATGGGTTACAATAAATGAAACGGAATATTGAAACGCGCAAGCTCGATGTATGGTCGACGAGTTACGAATCGTTCAATAAAATGGACGTTGCTAATTTAGATCGATGGATTTTCTCAGTTGCTCTGGCAATAAATAAACGATCGGTTAAACGGCGATCGTTTCTTTGGAAAGAAAATCAGCCATGCGAAATTCTCATGGTCAAAAACCACGATTCGACTTGCACGATAAACGCCGGATAACGAGTATTAATTAAATTGACTCGAGCCCATAATTTCTGGCACAGGAACTTTTCATTCGCACGCGTGCGAATACTTCTCGTGCCACGGACTGATGTACGCTAACGATTTTGTATTTTTCAGAGAGGTTTTTTAAAAATAAACAGAACGTGTCCTCCTGCTGTGCATCAACGAATGTCACGAGGAAGAGCAACGATATCGCTCCGGATTCAGGATACAGTGATCTCCGCTACGGTTATGCCTCCGACATTTTGGGAAGTGTCCAAAACGCGGAGTGTGGAAGATCCATGCGAACCGGAAGATACCGTGCCCGGAAACCATTACTGCCCCTCTAATTTCTTCACGATCACAATGCTATTGGTCACGATTGGTCACACTTCCGTGCTGCCCTTGTTTACGGCTTCCTCGTAACCAATCGTGGTCAGGAATGGATGGCCTTTCCCGAGGCGGTGTTATCTCTCTTTCGTTGACATTTCCAACGGCCGTAGCCTCGGCACTCTTACGAACGCTGTCGATAACGAACCGAGACAAATCAGTCGTTGAATTGAATCGATGACGGTTTCACGTTCGATTGCCGCGCGATGACAGCCACGTTGCTCCTGACTTAGTGATCGGCGCATCGACGCTCGATTCATCTTTCGAATCGAACACTTCATTAATCTCGCTACCATGAATCTGCATCTCGACCACAATACCGAACGATACGACAAGGATACCCACGGCGTCGAGATCTCGGACGCGGTGTCGTAGACGCCGATAATGCTGATGTACGTCCGCGTGACCCACGAAGACCTCGCGGTAGATCCGTTCGAGAAATTCCAAATACATTTGCTTCCGTTTACCTTCAAACGCTGAAAAATCGACTTCCATTCTTATCCCATCTTCGCATTTGACCGATCGACTCGCCGCCTACTCTTCTGATCGTCGTCAGTGTCCGTGACTTTATGGACTTGAACACAATGCCCAGGATAGCCTTGCCACGCCGCGCCGCTTCCATTATGTACCATGTCGGCTAGTCTATACCCCGGCCGATGCATTGTTGCGCTAATCACTGACTACATGACTTTTCGGATAGCCACTGGCCAATACCACGAATAATGGGACGTGGCACGCGCTAGAAACGGGAAACTCGTTTGTTATATTCAAAATGACGCGCGTTTTCTTTATGGAAACCGGGAATGGCGCGTTACGAGCTACGAATAGAATCCACCCCGTCTTGGCAAATGTTTTCTCGATATCGTGGCTAGCATCGGCGATAGGTTTTGCGAATTCAAAATCGACTCGTAAATTCACGTGAGTATACAAATAATCCGTACCCATTGTGCGATATGCATGCGAGTTTTTTCTCTTGGAATTGTCGACAAAAATGGTAAAATCGGAGCGTGAGCATCGACATAAGAATTGATAATGACGTATGACAATACGTAATCCGTGCACCAAAAATCATGGATAAAATAACGAGGTATGAAACATCGAGCAGCTAAAACGTATGGTTGAACTTAGAGGAGATTAAGGCATAGAACGTGAAATAAGAAAACTATTTTGCATACATTTATTTTGATAGATTAATCAGCTCAGACATTTTCAAAGAAAAATTCATGTCAATTCTATACTAAAATGACACATTTTTTGTTGGAACAAATGAGAAGCAAACGTCATTAGTACGAAAAGCAACTATGTTGGACTCCGAAATTTCGATTTTCAATTTATTTGTCGGGAGCTTTAGCTTTATGAAAAATAACAATCACTGGAGGTGCTTACGAATGATTTATCTGGAATGTTTCAAATTTTAATCATTCAATACATAACATTATTGAATTACAATATTCCAAACTCTTGGTTGGGACTATCTCACCTGAACCTCCCTCAATGAAATCACGAGAGACGAGCTAATATATACCTGTAGCGTCGGTAAATTCGAAAACAAAATGGCGTAGGGGTCACTGTTGATTGTTGATTGCTATGCAGTTCGCGTCGCTGGTGAATCGTGATTCTGATAGCGAGTCAAAATGGTGTGTGCATGATGTTAAGATGGCGGTTTGTAATAACACCTGAAACTCGGTAATAGCGCACACGACAGAGTTGGTTATTGGTAGCTGGAGCGGATGTTTTGCTCGCCGAACGCATCGAGCCGTCGTGACGTTCGCCTGCGAGCTCGCGGAATGACGGGCGACCTTCCTCGGTCCCTTCGGGCGGGGCAGCTTCTCTTGCAGCGGGTTTCCGAGTCACGGCATCTTCGCATGGGTGAGGTGGTCTGCTTATTCACGAAAAATACGTTCACCTCAACCCTACGAGTATCTGGTGCTCATATTTTCATTTCATCTATCCGCCATCTACGTGACGGCTTCCGTAGATTTTTGTGCAGCGAAGAGTTCTAAGACGACATTGAAACGTAATTGGAACCGCTACCGAATCGCACGAAAATTCCATCAATAGTAACTAAAATGAGCGCTCAGATTTGTCGATTCCAAGTTTTTCCAACTCATTGAACTTTCGACTGATCGAAGTCCATCGTTGGCATATGTATGTCCTAATTACAATTCATAGTCCCGTATAATCCCATAGGATTGGTGCGATTCTTTGCAAATTTTATCCCTCAACGACTCAGGTTCTAACTGTTGTGACACCTGAGAAATATTTTTTTTTACATTTTACTCAAAACTTCCTGACATTCCCCACTAAAACTCGCAACTTTTTTATTCGCGAGTGTATCAACACAGTTTTTGTTGGTAAATCATTTTTGTGATAACGACCCCCAAGAAATCTAGTTACAGAGCTCCAAACTCTGGTCTTGCGTGCAAAACATTGTTTTGTAAGATTTATTTTGTACAGGAATAAATGACAGAATTAAGAATGAAACTTACATTTGCGAATGAAAAAAGTTGTCGGAGTTTTAGCGTTAGTAGGGAATTTTTGAGTAACATCTAGATATACATTTTGTATAGTAACTGCAATAGCCGGGATCTGGGTCGCTTGGGGTTGTAGTTTGCAAATAACCCCACTAATCCACAAAAAATGTTGATGTTCCTTGGGAAAACATCCTGTATATTTGATCACCTTTTTTGCGATCGTGTTTCATTCCCGCAATAAAATCTGGGATAGCTATAAATTTCGACGAGTTTTGATTTATCCGAATCGCTAACGCGGTCACGCGACTCATGCTACGTCATCCGCAACGTCGTTGGATAAATGAGCCTGAAGGTGGTCACGGCGACGTGGATATGAGGTTGTAACGTGGACTCAAAGGAGGTCTACGCAAGAAACCAGAAACTTTGAAGGCAAGTGCACGCCGAGTAGTTATCGCAACGCATCGCGAACTTATTCTACCCTCGGGCAAGAGGACGAACCAACGGACGGGCCGAGGAACGGACGTGTACGCACGACACTGTAAAATTACGGTGTCAGGAACAATTACTTTACACGCGAGTAGTTCCCGCACCCTACAAGACTGCTGAAAAGACGCCCCTCGAACGTTGTGTAACGCGGAAACTGGATGGTGGTCCGTGGCGCGCGCGCGGCAGGCCATCGCGTCTAGTGGACAAAACTACCCGCGCGTTGGCATTCTCGGCATATTAGGAAAATAGGAAGAAAAAAAAACTCGATGCGAATTGCCAAACTGACTGGAAATAGGATTCCGAACGGTGACAGCTGGTAGGTAGTAGTAGCTCTGCTCGGATTCATTGGAATATAGTCACTCAGAATGTATAAATGCCAGATCAACGGCGAAAGATCATTGATTAAAAAGTTTTGGTGATTCGATCTAGGACGAAACTTTGGGCACAAGTGAGGAAGGTGCTTCGAATGGGTCCAAAACAGATCCTGAAAGTTGTTTCTGCACAGAGCTCTTTGGTCAGGGGTGGAACGAGTTACCTCGTGTCGTCCTGACAATTAGCAAGGAATGCGATCCGACTTTCATTTGGCTGTAAGATGTGATTATAATTTACTAGGCATAAATGAGAGCTCAGCGCGGTTATTCTCCACGAAAGAAACTTTAGAGGGTCTATTGGAAAATTAGGGTTGGAACAGACGGGTAAGACGAGGGCATCGGGGAGAGTCTGATAACATCGACGATTTTGCCAAGTTTGCGGTGGCAGTAGCTAGGAAGGAGTAAAAAAGGCCCCAATCAATCAGCCAGAAATCAGTATGCAGGGCACGTCCGCCGTAATGCCGCCACTCTCTCATCACATTCATTAGATCGGAGCTTCGACCAGGCAACAAAGAAATAACGTTACAGCGATATTTAAGGCTTGTGCGTACGGCACCAGCCGTGAGGATCAGGACTGTGAAATTCAGGCGAGGAAGTCTTATTTTCCGTGACGTATTCACCGGCGTATTATTTGGCCGGGCGATAATGCTACCGAGAGGCAAATGCCTCTTCGATCGTACGAGGTCTCCTGGATAGACGACACGCCGGGGCAAAGCCGGGGAACGCCGGGACGCATCTCTTGGCGAGTAGGTGATCCGGATTATCCTGGATCCACTTAGTTTACCGGACACTTGCGCCGCTCGCCAACGACGAACGATACAATAATATCGAGCGTCTTGCTTAACGCCTTTCGTTTCTTCTCATTTTTCTAAAGCGGGAGAAAACAAAAGTTCTTCGCCCTCCTGCGCAAGTTTCACGTTCGACAAATATATGGATGAAAAATGCCCAGAAGTAATCCGAGTCCCTCCCTCTCTTCTTCATGAATCTGCCTCGTCCGCATAACTTCAAATGTATGCATAGCTTGCGTTCATTCTTACGTAAGATCGAAGTTTTTGGATCGGCCTTTTCGTATTAAATTCCAACTAATATCCACGTCCACGTATTTCTGGCAATATCATGACGTAATTTATGTTTTACTGTTCTCATTGATGGTCATGACTCCTAATTATCCGGATCCGAAGTCACAAATCAGAACTCACACCTATTTTATCGAACATCTCCTACAGTCTGGGTCGATTTGACCCTGTTCACTTTTTGACCGTCTATAACTTCGAAACTACCGAACCTCTTAAACGAAAGAATATAAAGGTATAGTTTGAATAATGTTGAAGTACTTCTTAGGTATTGAAAACGTCTGGGAAATCTTTGACGCACTTAAAAAAATCCCAAAATATTTTTTTCCAAGCAATACAGTTTTACAAAAGAGTCGTATCTTGTTGAATTCCTCGTACCACCGTTTCTTCGAACACCACAATGCTATTCTTTGATCACCTTCGATGACAGGGTCAAAATGACCCATCGTGTATTCGAAGGGTTGAAGATGTTCTCTGCGAAATTGACAAAATGGAACAGTACCAAGGGATGCGCGTAATCCGTCCATGGTCACAGTTGTGAGTGATGCTCCATCGGTCGAAGTCTGCCACTACGTCTTGACAACAATTACCCATCAGCTGTTGTCCGCATGACAGACCGCGTTACATGAGCAACCGTCGGAATGGATAGCATCTCGAAGAGAGTGAGAGATTCGACAGTTCTGGGCTTCGTCTAGCATACTTACCGACCATCATAGTTGGAATGGAAAGAGGGGAATTCCTTATTTCGCGCAACGATGGAGTGACGTCGCGTTTGGTTAAGCAGGCGAAGAGAGCCCTTCATCAGGGTGGTGGGGCCAATTCGAGGGGTAGCTAACCTTCAACGGCGACACCGGGTGATTCTAATATTCAACTTTGTTGCATCGGTGCAGAATAATCGTTCGATGAGAGCTCGAAGGTCTCACGTGTGTCTGGCACTATACGGAATCCACACGAGCAAGATTCGTGGTTATCAGTTTCTACGAGCACAACGAGGCCGGAATACTGGAAAAAAGTGAAAACAGAGAAATCACCAGCGGGAATAGGCGCTTGAATATTTCTCGATATGCCAAGTAGTAGAGCTGATTCAGGACTCCTGTTTCTACGCTGTTGCGAAGGAAAGATGCGTAGGCTTGGTTATCGTACCAGAAAAAACGTTCCCACGTACCTTACGTGGTTTTCCGCACCAACTAAGTAACGCGATGTTGCTTAACGATAGTTCGCAATAAGGCCATTGCCATCGGGAAATTCTCCCTACCGGAATGCATGGACCACGGAACTGATATATTCGATACGAACGGATGATGATTTGTTCACCTCGATATTCTAGGGCATTTGCTCTACCAATGAAGCTGTCCACGTGTGCTCATCTGTGCTCACGTGAAAGATCTGGAAAATTGGATTAGAAATAGAAAAACTTGCGACTTCTCATCTCCTCATATTTTTGAGGAGTGTAGGACTAAGATTTGACACAAAATGGACGTATGGATATACTGGAAGTGTATCGTGTTAACGTGGTGGACAATTGATCTTCGGAGAATGTGGAATTCGAAATCTTAAGATCTCAGAGCTTTTCGATGATACGCGAAGCAAGTCGTTTGTGAGACGACGAAGTTGTGAAGTCGTTGAACTACTACAATCACTGATTAGGTGATTTCGTTGAAATAATTCACGAACAAATTGCAAGCTCACACCATCAGTTTTTGTGATTTACATCAGTTTCTTGTTGGAATGAAGCGTATCGTGTTCAAATTCGGAAGATAATTGAAAGAAGATCTAGTCCAATCAAATTCCCGTCAAAATTATACCGAGCTTTTTGCCAGCGTCAATGACTTTTAACTTCCATGAACTCTCTAATAAATACATCGAAGTGCACTCGGAACAGACTGACTATGTCGCAAAATAAAAAAACTGTTATGTTGAAAATTTAGAAATGTATTGGCATGTAATTTTTTTCTGAAATGCGAGTCTAGTATGATAACAAAAACAGCCTCGGGTGAAAATGAGAAATTGAAATTGAAAATGTGGCTGCTATCTAACATTGCTTGTCAACATGAAGTTTCTTTCTCCATCGGAACAGACTTTTATATATTGTTCACGTGAATCGCAGGTCTTGCAAGTTTTTTATTCCTTACTGTGTAAGAACATGTAAGATTGTCTGATTAAATAAATAAATCACAAAAATAGTTTCGCGGAAACAAGGAAATCGAGATAATTCAGGAAATAAGTATTATCATTCAACGAAATCATCAATGCTCAAAACCATATGGGTGGCAGTGGATATCAAGACACATGTATTCCGTCGTGCAATACGTTGAACGGAAACATTTTTAGCTTGCATAATATTCGCTTCTGTTTCCGGAGTTAATTTTTTTTCACCCTCTCCAAGGATAATTCATCCTCAGCTTTGCATAATAATCTATTTCACGCTTTGTTTCTGTGCGACCGCAGCTATGGATAATATCGTCGATAAAACCCCTACCTAAAAGTTGACGAGTTACTATTAAAGACTTTCCCTATTCATCGACCGACACCTCTGGATTTTGGAATTCTGAACCCGACGTTCCATAGAATCGTTTTCAAAAAACTGGTGGTCATCAAATAAACAGAGTGAAGCTTAGGTCTGTAAAAGACACTCATATATACTTATATATACACCCGCATATATATATATATATATATATATATATATATTGACTAGGCATTACGTTTCTTCCAGGACAAAACGTGACCACGACGGAGATGGAAACTGTATCTCATTCATACTTTTGCATTTCAAAATAGTCGTTTATACGGAGAGATGAGAGGAAGAGCAGCGCATAACGACAATGTGATGGTAAGATAAGGTGGTAAGGTGAGTGCAAGGGAGTAAAAGCAGAAGAGTGAGAAAAGTGAAAAGATGGTTAGATAGATAGATCTGGAGAGAAAGAGAGAAGGAGAGAGCGAGATAGACGAATAGGTGGTTAAGCGAGAGAGCGGCAGAGAGAAGAGGCAGTTAGCAGATCTGTAGCGACTCGCATTATAATAGATATGTTAGCATGCAAACGTTGTCTTTTGCATTGCATGCTGTTGGACAATAAGTAAGTGTTGGTGGCGCTGTTGACGACAGGGCCGTGCTCAGAGAGCTTCGTGCCATGCAACATGCTTGGTTCTTCCATTTTTGATAGTATGACTGTCCTTCAATTGCCATGGCCTAATCGCGATTGTTACTAGAATTCAGAGATTTTCTATTCAGATTCGATAAATTGTCGAAAATGTTGCTCGGTTCGGATTATTTTCGTATTATTTTTTCGTATTACGATTCGTGATGCCGTCAAGGTCATCGTATAAGAAAACGATACTTGAGATTTTCGCGTAATTTCTGCATATCCAGATCTGTTATTGTTGGCTCAGGAAACCTTGCCTTGGAACGTCGCTTTACCTCGATCATGAAACTATCACTCGATACTCTCAAATAGTTTTTCGCCACCAGTTCTGAACATCAGAAGCGCTACAATTAAGAGAGGTACTCGCAGTTCGACTATGCATTGGAAGTAGCCTTTAATTTCAGTCGTTTTTATCGTGAACGCGAAATTTTGTCAATCTTACGGTGGAAATTGTTAAACAGGTTCCAGAAGAGCAATCTGAAATTTCGTCAGAAGATTTGCTATGAGGAATTATTGACAACCTCCAGAATATTCGTTGGGAATTGCAGCGTTCGCTTCATATCGCGCTGCGTCTAATGTGGGTGTGCATTTTGTTGTTGTTGATATTTTGAAATGAAATTCTCGTGAAACAAATCCGCTGAACTGATAGAGTTTTCGAAAGTTTCAGAAGTTTTGAAACTTCTCAAATGAAGACAACGAACAGCCGATAAGAAAAAGCTCTGGGTCTCAACAAGAAGATGAACGATTCAAGGAGCAATCAAATGCCTAAATGAAAAGAATACAAATGCAAGACGAATAACAAAACGAGGCTCGCGTAATTGACGGTCAACCTTCTTTGCAAAGCTTTCGAGGAGCCTTATTTGGTTTTTATAACGTATTTTCATAAGTTCGATACTCGTCGAGAATATTGTGAAGAATAATGCTAGCTTCTACGAAGACGTGGCTGGTGAACGATGTCTAGCCGTTGAAAATCCCTTTCGAGTTTTAACTGTTTATTTATAGATAAGCTTTTAATGAAGTTTCAACCCAATCAGGGGTGTTGACTTTTCGGAACTTTACCCCAAATTATTATTCATAACGCAGCACGATTTATCGAATTCGCGAACCAGAAATGTAGACTACATCGATGGCTGATTCACAGCCACCTCGAGCCCGTCTGGAGGATGACGACGGCCCTGGAGT
Organism: Arge pagana; assembly: GCA_963969455.1. NCBI lineage: Eukaryota > Metazoa > Arthropoda > Insecta > Hymenoptera > Argidae > Arge > Arge pagana. The sequence goes on along the minus strand of OZ018308.1, from coordinate 17,423,806 downwards.
CGACGACGACCAGCTCGAACGCGGCTCTTTGCCGAGGGGGGCGAGTAAGCGCGGATCCCTGGATAGGGGAGGAGCGGTAGGGGGTGCAACTACTTACCATACCCAGTATACGAAAGTCCCGCTGCCGAGGCGACGCGCCTGCCACAGATAGTAGTTGCTAGCACACGAGACTCCACCGCGGTGTACGTACCTCTGCCGTTATGTGCCTTTGCTCCACGCCCCACGATCTCGCTCGCGTTGCTCTCGACTAGCTTTCGCTTCGGATGACTGCATGGGCCGACGTAAAGAAAAAAAAGAAGAAAAAAAGTTATCGAAGAAATCACGACGAACTATTTCGAACTGTACCAGTCCTCCAGCTCTGGATGACCGCACATACCCTCGGTAAGGTTGGGGGTGGGAGACAATCGCAACGCTGCGGGTGTGTGAGTGTCTTCTGCAGTTTTGTGTGCGGTGCTAGTTCGCGGTCACGTGGTCACCTCCCGTTTCTTCAGCTTCGCTCGGCATGGGAGGGTTACCCCGCGATGAACGATGCACGACGAGGAATACGTGCGACGAGGGTGGGGGATGATGAATCGCGGCGTATGAAGTCACGTGACGTGGATGATGACATGGTAGTTCTCCAGAACCACGTGGTGCGCCGCGACATGTGACGGCTGATCCACAGAATTGGCTAATCATGGGTAAGCATGCGTGTTTTCTCGCGAATTGCACGGTCTTCAGCTGGAAGCTCGCATTCGTTTATCAAATTGTGATGGAATCTGGCAAAATCTCTTCGTGTTTTCAACGAGTCGAGTCAAAATTCAACTCGAATATGAGGGTCATTAATTCGGTACCCCTCGGATTCGTTTGATTGTATGGTTGCTGCGTAGACTGATCAATGAAACTCCTCGCTTCTTTTTCATTGGTTTACTACTTGGACAACGACCCTAGAATGTCAATTATTTTCGTTTCCTGAGACAATTAACTGATCTGATTTTCAATGCCAGTCACATTCTTGTGTCTCACGCGAAACACCAGCGGTGTAACGGAACGGCAGTAAAGCCACGTTTATATTCCCGCTCGAGGAGTTTTCTCAAAAGTTGACGAAGCGTGGTCGATTTTTTTTCTCTCTCGCAAAAGTAGAGGATGACGATTCGTTGCCATTGGCCTTTCCTTCCCGAGTCGAAGGGAAGAAACGTTGCGAAATTTGTACGGTAGTTCGGTTGCTGGGCAGAAAAATTGAATTCAGCCGGCGAATGACATCTAACAAACCGCAGTTATATCATAATAAAAAGCAATGCAACAGAACGGGAATTAATTCTGGCGGCACCCCTGCGCGGAAGTGTCCCGAAATTCAATAAAGTCGAACAAGGCAACCCTCCTCGCTCTTCAGCCCCCCTTCTTCATCCTCGCACAGTTTCTGGCACAGACCCCATCACTGGCTATCAGTCGCCAGCGCTATCATCTTGTCGACGGGGCTGCGGGGGGCGACGAGGGGGAGGTGATAGGATGGTCGTAGAACTTGCCGCAACTCAAACCAGTAGTCACTGGAACCATGCGCATATATTGCAGTCGATGCATGGGCAACGTGTAAAGATTGCTCTCGAAGCAAGACCACTTGCTTCGTATCCCTGGAATTTCTTCGTCGAAATTGGATAACCTCGAAACAAATGCACTTTCATCGTGTAGAATGATACCGAATTTCGGAGCAGAATAACGAGATAGTAAGACTTGACAAATGGCACGAGAATGGAATAATCTGATAAGTCTCACAACTTCTGCAAATCCTAGAGGAACCGAAATAATCGCTCGGAGAGGGTGGCTCTGAGGTGACGCATGTTGGCCGTTTGAATCACGAAGCTGTTTTGGAATTGCAGTCGACCTATTTGCCTGCGGATTTCATTGAAAACTAAAGTTTGATGGAGTGATTCTGAAACTGGATTCGGATTGAGGTCAAAATACACGAGTATCAGAACTCCCGATTTCCGAGACAACTTTTCTCTTTTTACAGCACCGTGTGATAACATACAGCAAGTACACTTTTCTCTTGGGTGATTAATAATATTTATTTGTTATTTCTAGAGGCCAAAAATAACCAAACTTTGAGGATTTTTTTCAAAGAAATCGAGCAACACATCGAAATTTACCAATTTATTATACAAGCATTGAACACTGTGTAGAAGTTTTAACAGAGCTCTACCAAACAAAATGGCTGCTTCCCCAGCATTCTCCCAGTGGCGTCTTTTTTGCGCGGCCAAGGTCATAGAATCTGCAATTTCGAAGATACAATCATGAATTTTAAGAACTTCGATAAAGTGTGCTAACAGCTTTGATAGTACGTGAGATTTTTTCCTTAGCAACACGCCATTTTTGCAAAAATCAATTCATCCGTGCATCACAGTTTTCAAACAGCGTGCTAAGGAGTTTTGGATTTTTTGTACTGCAAAGATCGTCTAGTTGGGGAAATTTGAAACAGTTTTTAAGAATTCGGCTGCATTTCAAGCAGTGCTTACAGAGAACTAGAGTACGAAAGGAACAGGACATGTACGTGTACTTGACGTCAAGTTTTTTTAAAACTGTTTTACAGCTGTTGACATTAGTTGAAAGGTCATATATTCGATTTTTCCTTCCATCTTCGTAGATTTAAGCCGCCACGAATTGAAATTATAGGCTGGGTCGTGCGTCTGTGGCCATTCAATAGCCTCGATTGGAATAGATTGCGTGGGTACACAAAAAGTAAAATAATCCATGAATCATTGACATTTCTAACCCAATCTATGTACTCTACTCAATATGGTGCCCCGTTGTTTCCGTGCCCACAGGTATTCATCTGTATATTGTGAACTGAATGGGTCGTTGCGACGCCGAAGACAATTACCCAACAATAAGCCTATCCTCTTTGTCTCGCGAGGAGTCCAGTCATTATTTTTCGAAGCTCGACGTGTTGGCATGCCAACTTTTCGGAAGACAATGCAATTCTTTTCCCGAGGGATGAAAGTGCTGGCAAACAAATTTCCGTAACTCTCCATCCAAAGAAACGTTAATATCGAGGGGGCTGAATAGACGGCGGTGGAAATTGCAAAAATAAATTAAGATATACAGCATCGTCCATTCAAAAGCTCGAGGCTGAATACTTCCGATACCAGTCAATCCCTAACATAACACGCTGGAAGAATTCTTCACACTTTTGAAGCGATTTTAAAATCAGCTCGTTCAATATTAAATAACGTGGCTGTCGAAATCGGACTAACGCCGATTAATCTCTTGGTCTCACCCTATAGATTCGTCGTTAGGTTCATTTTTATTTTCATTCCTGTGATACCATTTTAATAGTATTACTACTCGGAAATCTTGAAGTTCAATGGCTAAGTAAATGTATAAATGTATAAATAAATAAACGAACATACAAATAAAGCTTCTGCCTTCCATCGAGATCAGGAAATACGGAGTTATCGTGAGATGTAAGACAGATGTTTCAGAAAAATGACTACTCCGATTTTTTCAAACGGTCCAATTAATTTTTAAAAGACTTTTTCGAGTAAACTTCGCGGTCATTATTTTCTTGTCGTATCGTATACTTGGTAATACGCGAATCCCTCTGTATCAGGAAGTTGTTAACGGATTATAGATAACATACTTCAACGTAGCATGGTATGGATAAAAAATATTGTGTTTATTTGAAATAGAAAGGGTAACGCCCCTAATTTCAGATGAATTAGCAAGCAGCGATAGTCAACAAGAGTGTCATAAGTGATGTAACTTCCCAGCGTTTCCAATGATAGGGTTAAATATTTCACGATTTATGAAGAATTATACATGATTTTAATGCGTCAATTTCAATGCAATTCTATTATACATTCATGGATTCATACACATTTTTTATTCAAATAGGTCCGTCGTTGTTTTATGCAATACCTACACGAAATTCATGAATGAGTATGCTCTTTGCCGGCCAGATACCAAAATGACTAGTAGTTTATTAACTTGATAACTTTTGTGCGCGGTAGTGAATCTTCGGAAAAATGTCGTTTCCAGGATTTATCAAATCTGCGAACAATCGTCTTTTTAAATTCTCCTACCAAGGGAAAACTCTCTTAATATTGTTGCGAATCGCGTTTCGTACCAGGTGTAACTGATCTCTCGGATAGAAATCGCGGCGTGTAATTTCTGCAAAGCGGAGGAGCTCGCCGATATCTTCTACTGAGACGAGATAAGCTAACATCTTATTGACGTAACGACCGCGATACAAATGGATTTTAATTTGTTAGGGGCCGTGGCAAGTGTCGGTAATAATATGGTAATGACACGTTTCGAGTGAGTCGTATTATTCCGAGATGTATTCGGGATTGCCGTAAAATACGCCTGTCCAAGGCCCACAGGCTACTAATTACGTCTGTTAATAAACCTCTTTGTGTTTATCGTCGGTACCAATCTCGATCGCCGAACACCCGGCTATCAAATTATTCCGCGGAAGACAATGACAATTGTCTTTTGTCAAGGAGTCGGGATGTCATACGGGCTATTTTATACTTCGTCGTTTCCGCTTCCCTTCTTTTTAACGCCTCATACCTCCGCGCAGACTACAATCGTAGCAACAGTCGGACTATCTTTCTTTTGTCTTCTTCCATCACCCAATTCTCCCGCTGCCTCTTCCTCTCGCCCTCTTCTCTCCTCCTCAACCCTATCCTTCGTCTCCCCCCGCCCCTTTTTCTCGCCTTTCCCTCGCCCGATTTCTTCCTTCTTCTCGCTTTCTCTCCTTCTCTCTTTCTCCCCCTCGCCCGCTCTTCACTCTGTTTGACTTGCTTTCGAGACATTCACGTGGACGGGAAAGCTTTACGGCCAAGTATTGGCGGGAGGGTTATCAATTCGAACCGCACGACCGTAGCGCTCCACTATGAAAACGCGGGGAATCTATGTAAGCCCCGGGCGATGCGAGGCGCGGCCGCCAACTACCATAGCCGAGTCACCCTCCTCACGTACCACTCGAAATTTCGCTTGGTTAACATTTTTTAACATTTCATTTGACATCTGTCGCCCACAATACACACGGGGCCGCGTATCCTGCCCGCTCGAGAATATTTCCCGCTCCGATTTCGAGGTCGAGCCGTACGGAGTAAAAAATTGTCCGTCGTTGTGTAAAGTGTAAAAAAAATTTGCGTACAATATTCAACTTTCTACTAGCGTTAGTGTTGTCCTCATAGTCCGTTTTTCAACACACAAAAATGTCATTTGATACCGAAGTAACACTTTTCAGATGTTACTCTAACATTGCTTTGCGTTACTCTTGACACAGAGCTATGTGATTTTATCACTTCACACAGGGTGTGTTGAAATAACACTAGCTTTGTGTGAGAAAAAATCGTTGAGGTGGTTCTTCCCCCAAGGAGCCTATTACGTGGATGCCATACGTAAAATTACCCCATATAAATATGTAAATATACGTATAATTATCACTAAACCCATTCGAATATGAAGTTAAATGTGTTATGAATAATATTGTATTCATATGATTTTGAATTAGACAAACAAACGACGCTGACATATATTCACGCGCCTACGAGCAGACGCGTTCACTGTACGTTTTCGTTACCTTATCGTGGAATATTTCTTCAGGATTTCCGATAACCTTAGTTTTCTTTGTCATTCATAGAATGCGGATATTTCGAACTACGTATACGTCGTTTTTTGTGTGAATCGTAGCTCGCTCAAGATGAGAAACATCGGATTACAATGTTGATAGAGACAAATCCGCCATAGCCCTCTTGACAAAAAGTTTATTTTCCTCGGATTTCAACATCATTCATTTCTCTCATTTGCGCGATAACTATCCCCAAAATTTCGTATACAAACGTATGCAAAGTATATCAACATTTTAAAACTGTTGTAAGGCAGTCGATTGTGGGAAGAACCACCTTAACACAAGTTTGCGCGTCGAATTGGACGGAATTTTTGTTATTGTGTAGGTAGGTAGTTAGCAGAGGAGATCGGGAATTATTGATACGGCTTCCGAAGAGATTTCTTGCCGATCTCGCTCTATCGCACGCCAAATGTTGCGTGTTGACTGGAAGGAGTCGTTGTATCGTAAGGTCGTCAAAATTCGAACGATGAGTTGCTCGCGAAACGCCATAGCTTTCGACATTGCATCTCGCGAGCGCGAACGATCGAACCTCTACGCACATTCGATGTCGAAGATCGGCGATCGGTTACGAAAAAGCTCGTACCCAACGAAACTAGGTGTCGAATCGGTGAGAGAGTTTCCAGCACGCCGACAGAAGTTTTTAATTGGTCTCCAAGAATCTGTTACAAAATGGGACAAGAGGCTGGCTGACCCGTTGGAGTACCATTCATCTCTGCGCGCCTCGCGATGCACCACTCTGCGCTCCGACCGCGATGAAAATAAGTGAGAAAATATAAAATTGCCAGGAATCCGTGACGCTAAGCCTGAGAACTTTCTCAATTAAAGATCGACAATTAGCGATAGGTATAATAAATAATGGCTAAGTATAACAAGCCGCTTGTCCTTTTCTCGCGTGCAGCTATGGCATACCCGTTAGACGGAATGGACACGGACGTACGATCTCGCGTTACGAGTGCAGCAGTTAATGGTGTTTCTGATATACCCCTCCCCTTCTTCTTTGCTGCACGAGAGAAGCTCTACTCCCCTGGAATTCCCCTCGGCTCGCCCGACGCCGCGCTCGCCCGACGCCGCGGTCTTACGTTCGCAATGGTATTTAGCAAGTTTGTGGACTGCTTAGTTAATGTCTGCCATTGGTATTCTCTCTCTCTCTCTCTCTCTCTCTCTCTCTCTCTCTCTCTCTCTCTCTCTCTCTCTCTCTCTCTCTCTCTCTCTCTCTCTCTCTCTCTCTCTCTCTCTCTCTCTCTCTCTCTCTCTCTCTCTCTCTCTCTCTCTCTCTCTCTCTCTCTCTCTCTCTCTCTCTCTCTCTCTCTCTCTCTCTCTCTCTCTCTCTCTCTCTCTCTCTTTCCCTCTCTCTTTCTCTCTTTCTTTATAATTGATATAAATAATATTGTCTTCTTTGATGATGAGAACACTAGTTTTTCAATTCCTATAGATCCCTCTATCAGCCCGGTCTAAAAAGTTTTCAAATGGATGATAGTTTGTGACAAGATTTTTTCGAGGAAATCAAAATCTGCGCTCGCTGGCAAGAAAAAAATTTGAAATTTGGAGCCGAAGAATCACATAGAAAAATATTTTGAAAAATTGTCCATATTCTTTTGTTGAAAAGTACATAGAAAAGGAAAATTTTTGAAAAGAAAGGATCTACTGTGGTCCATTTTTCTAATGGTTATGGGCCGTAGCCAAAATTTGACATATTTTAAACGGGTGGGGATGGATATCTGAAGATTTACATGAATAGTTGTTTGGAAGGGTACAAAGAATTTTCGAAACGTTCGTCATGTCAATAATGAAAGTATTTCAAATTGTCCGATCTGACGTAGAATGCCTCGTACATTAATCCTTATGATAAATATTATACAGTACAAGCTCATGAATGAAGTCTAAAAGATCACAGATATAAGTTGAGTTTGTAATAAAAACAATGTTAGACGGCGGAAAGGTAGGAGAAAATTTGTTAATTGAATAAAAAAATGCAAAGCAAAGTCGGCGCATTCTGGGTTTGGTGACATTAGTTGCCGAGTAAATCGAAGTTTTTGGCGAGAAGAAGAACCAAAGACATGATAAGCGGGATACTTTCAAGAAAAACGATGATTTCTTCGAAAAAAATAAAAAATTTCATGAAAGAACTAATTCAAGGCCATTGTATTTTCCTCGTAAGGCTTGTGAAAAACGAAAAATTGAAGAAAAACATTTCATTTGGTCAATTTTCAAAAAAGTTACGAACAAAAAAATACCGCTTTTTTCTGGTTAGGCAACACAGAGAAAAATTGAGAAAAAAATGTTTAGTGGGGCACGACACGTGAAAAAATATGAGTCGAATCGAAAGTGGCCGATTTGTCGTGGAATGTGTGAAATAGAGAATAAAAAACGAGACACCGTAAACAATTAAATTCGAAAAGGTGGCCGCATCAACTGTTCCGACGATTGGAACAAGTACGTACCGGTTTCGGAAATTAAAAAATATCACACGCACTTTGTACGTTCACTCGTCTCGCGTCGCGGTCAATCATGACAAGTTTCCCACTTCATCGGCGAGACACGGATAGCCGAGGTATAACTGTCGTGAACTTTTCCGTGTAACTCCGGGAAAAACTTCACCGATCTCCGGCGATATTCCGATTTGTTCGAACGATCGTTGATATTTATTGATAGAAAATTCCTGGAGAGGATGCTTGGACGGTACGCCGAGCCTCGAACGAGGAGACATTCCTCTGTCGGAGAACTCGCGGCGGAGATGCGATCTGTCCGTCTCTCTGTGTCTGTCAGTCCGCGGAGAGATGCCATGGAAAACAGAAAAAAGTAGGCGACGCTCGTCGTACGTGAGGCCCCCACAGAGTTAGTTACGCGCGCCTCGATCGGTCGCGGATTCATCGATAGTGTCAGAGACCGATCAAAACCGGATGCTGCGCGCAGCGATTGCCGAGATACGCTGCCGGTACGGAATCATCACTTCGCTCCGACGTTGAATAATGTTTCTTCGAAATCGATTTCGAATCGATGCGACACGAGTACAAAATAACAACGAACGATCGGAGATCGATATCGATTTGGTACCGATTTCTCGTCCGGAGCTTTCGCTGGGCGTCACGCGAAACAAATCGGTGATCATCGATGGAAGCTATCGGAGTTCGGACAAAAATCGACACGTCATACGACACACGCGGATGAAATGCATCGCAGCCACTTCTGGGCCCGCTGCACATGTCCTGTGCCGATGACGAATCGCGGTATCGTAACGTCCACTCGTTTCTTCAATCCCGACAATGCGTCACGCGTCCATTTTCATCGCTGAAGTCTGCCGATGAAACTCCGTCATGTCAACGTCATCCGAGAAATCGAGCCGAACTGCAAGACGTATCCATGCCCCCATGAAACCGATATTGGTATTTTACTAACATCTTTGAACGATCGATGAAAATGACTATTCGAAATTCTGTGAAAATTGTCCTTTTTCGTTTGCTACAATAATTCGACTTCGCATTTATTTCGAGTCTTAGCAATGCGAAAAACGAATCACGGGCAAATAATAAACGGAGGAAGCATATTTCGGCAAGTCTCACTCGTTCGAGTCGAATTGAAGTATGTGATTCAAATCCAGCGTTTGATTCATTCAAGAAAACGATTTTCGGAATGATCAGCCGATATTCAAAATGTTTCAAAAAAGTCGATTCACGAAATTAAAGGTCATCGAGAGAGAAAAACTTCACGATTACCACCGGCGAGTGATTTCGAAAAAATGAGACAATTCGTTACGTCGCAATTCGAGTTTTAGAAATTGTGAAAATTGAAAAAATTGTAATTGTAAAATCGTATCGAACGCCATTCGAAAAAGTTTCTGTCTCTGAAATCATCGGGCAGTCGTTGACGACGATTTAAGGTATTTGCTCGGAAATGAAGAAACACAAATTTTGTTCGATTACAAAATCAATTCCGCGAGGCAACGTGACGAAAATTCAGTTTTTTGACGTGTTACAAGAAATTAAACTGATGAAAAAGCAGATCCGATTGGGAGGAATGTGAACGTATCGAAACAGTCAGAAGGAATAACTAATTCCATTTTCATTTATTCAACTGCACACGGTAAAAAAATGTTCGCGATTGTATGAAGTGTGAAAGATTGTGTAGACAATTTTTAACATTTTAGAGTGTTGATTCAACGCAATCTTTAGTTTTGTTCGATCAGTCAGTTTTCCAATACACGGGAATGATATTTGGTACCAAAGTAACACTTTTTAAATGTTATTCTGGCATTGGTTTGTGCTACCTTCAATACAGAGCTGTGCTACTTTATCAGTCGTACAGAGTGTGTTGAAATAACACTAATTTTGTGTTGAAAAAAGTCGTTACCACAAATTTTTGTGTCGAATTTAACGGAAAATGTTTCATTACGTATCTGCACCGTGATATAACTTCGTAGCATCCCGAAAATAATCCGCAATGTTATGATCATTCATTCGTGTTCCGTGTATTTTGCACGCAAACCATCGTTACGTACATGCTTTTTCATCGCATACCTGACACCACGCGACGGAAGATAAATCATTTCCATCAGCTCGCAATTAGCGGATTACTTCATGGAACTCACAGAGAACATTATCGTAGCACGCTCGTTATATTTTATCCTTGATTTCTCTCTTCAACGTCGACTGATGAGCCGTAAATCAGTAGTGCATCTCATATCCAATAGAATACGTACCACTCAAAAATATTATTCAATTTATCGAATTTTTAATTCCCTCAACGCACGATTTACGTATATATATATGCGTAGTTCTACCCACGAGGGAATATTCCGTGGCTCACCCACTTTTGCACATGTCCTGTACTTACATAGAATTGATTTAAGATCAAAACTGAACGTCTAAATCGTTTCTAACTTAACACTGAAAATTAGCTCGGCCCGAAAGATATAATTCACAAGAATTGTACCAAATTCTCAGTCACCTGACAGATCTCTTCTCCGAAATGACAGTCTTAATGTTGAATCAAAACTCAATATCAAATATAATTCGTAAAATTTTCATTCACAAACAGCAATGTACTCATGAGTGTTTCAAGCCACTTGTCTAATTTCACTATTATTATTAAATTTTATTGAAAATACTCAATTGAACTTTGTCTCCTGACTTTTACCTCGGACTCCTGCCACATCAAAACACCTTAAAATCAGGATATTCGAGCGTATCTAGCGCATTGCTACCGTATTGAGGCGAATGACTGAAGTGGAGTTAGCTTACAATCTTCGGTATTCGTCTCGACTTGACGATGGTTTGGTCGAAATGGCGAGTCATGTGAGCGAGGTTTATCACGGCCAGTCAATTTATCAGTACCCTGGTAAGTGTTTCCATAAATGATATATTTTGTGGGCATTTGTTATCATATTTATAGTTTATAAAGAATTAGAATTTAAATGTAGAATCACATCCCTCCATCGTTAAGCGTTGTATTGACTATTTACTATCCGAAAAATAACAAATTCTCAGTATCCAATCATCAGTATCCTGGAAACTGACTGGCCAGGAGACTGCGTGTTCTCTTCGATCCACACTACAGGTCATTTCTGTATATTATCTTTTTGACTAGTCCATTTGAAATAAGTACGAGAGAGACCTAAGCTAGAACTTGAGCTACTCGTGTGACGCCAAGCGCAAACGAAATGTTGCCCCGAAAATGATATAATTTTCGTCCTTTATGAGTAGAACCACCCATATACGAAATTCGTAGCGAATGACGAGGATGAACGAGTTGGAGATAGGAGAAGAACACCGATGGAAGTTACTGCTTAAATATAGTCTACTTTTTAGTAGAACTCAAAATGACGGTCGTAAAACGGCCAGGGGCAAGTTAGGTAGCGCGAGTTGGGGGTTGTAGGTCGAGGATCCCGGGATGTCCCAAAGGCCCAGGACGAGGAACCGAAGTATGCGAGTACTCTACCCCAAAAGTCTTACGGTGCAGATCTGACCCCAGTTAAATACTGCGACGGCTAAATCTACGGCTAACTGAACAACGCATAGTTCCTCGAGGCTGAGTATATGCGACTAGATGTATTGGCATGTCGAAGCTATGCGAGCTTTTGTAACCGTATGTACTCGCACGTGCATCATCGCACTATTGACGGACGCAGCGGTAGAGAACAGGACGAGAGATGTGTGTAGTCATAGCCTTGTATAGAATGGGGAATAGGAACCGCGCGAGGTCCATGGGTTGGAAACAATTGTTGCCTCGGGGCATCATTTACATCATAAGCAATCATAATGATCGAATTTTCGGCGAACGACGATGATCCAATGAGTGGAACGAGCCCGATGGGGGGGCCAATTGAGAAGCGGGCTCCCACTTACCGGCCGAGTAGCCCCCCTCTATTAAAGTTCAGCCAGAGGCTTGTACCAATATCCCCCTACACTTTTCAGTGTCAGAAGATTGTCCAAAAAGTGAAAATTGGATCAAATCGTCGTACAGTATCGAACTGGACTACGCAAGTTCTCCATACCACCGACTAAGAAAGCGTGTCGGAAGCGAATACTTCGGGTGGACTTATAGCTCAAGTATCGCCAAGAGGCTCGAGAAATGATCTTGGGGAGGCATTCACCAGTAAAGGAGTGTAAAAAATTTCGCTCCGCGCATATCCAGCCTACAAGATGCTTTTCCCAATGAAAATTATAACTTTCTACTTGCATTCAGCAGCTTCCACAGAGATTTCATCATACATCTGTGACAAAAATTGAATACACCACGGTCCTCAAACGATGTAAGAAAAAAAAATACATAAATTCGAGAACACCCTATCTAAATGCCATGAACATTCAAAATGACTGTTACTGAAGTTACTGAATTCGTACTCCTTCATTTATCTACAGCATACGATCAAGTCGCATCCTATGCGTCGATCTGCACAAACATAGACTCTAAATTGATAATCACGGGAAAAAGCGAGGCCGGACGGGAATGTGGGGTAAACTGAAGCACCCAAAGAAACGAGCGTAGATGAGACGATGCCGAATGGGACGATTATCATTAGAATCGACCATGACACAGCAATTGCCGTAGCCTTTGTCGAGTCGCACTTTTTGGTTGCACTTTTACGCCTGTTCTTTCATATTCATTTTCATGATATCATATTCACATCCGTATTTTACACCTCGTTGGCTATGTAGGTAGAGTAGTTGAAGTCATACGATGGTCTTTTTAGAACAAGCAGAAAGTCGACAATCGTTTTTCAACTATTCTAATGGCGCTATTTCGTTGAGATCCCCATGTCGTAACACATAATATTCTTTCATCCGAATCTTCTTCTCTATTCGCTTATAACTGGAATAACGCGTCGTATCTCTCGCGGATTGGGTGGGTATGTTTATGTGAATATGATTTTCGTTAGTCTGGCCTCTTTTTGAATCGCTACACAGCTTTCCCTCTCGATTTCTTATTTCGCATCCGTTGGGGCGATTTCAGGATGAGCATCCTCATTTCGGGGCAACGAAAGGGCCAGGATGTGGAGAAAAAGAGAGGAGAGCGATGCTTTGATGCGTCAGCGAATCGAACGTGATGAGGATTGATAAGCTAGAATAAATCTGGGAATAGGAAGAGAGCTTCGATAACACCTCGCTTTTTCTACTTGGAAGCTGCTCAATTCACATGGGTACCAGTCACTAGCAGCTCACTGAATTTGGACTGTCGTAGAGCAGATTTTTATCTCTACCTCAAGAAGTAATTGTTTCGTTCGGCAAATTCAAGGTTCCATTTACTCGCCTGACATGATTTTACATTTCTACGTAGAGTTTTGCCAGGAACAAAACAGGGATAACGCGATGAGTCGAGCGAGAGGTAAGACGAGGCTTGCGAGGGAGGAAATCGGATCCCTCGTCTCTCAGGGTTCCTCGTTCCGTCGTCATCTCCTCGCGTACATTGGTATAGGCTGTTTGGACTCTGTCTTTTCTGCTGCCGGTATACGCGCAGCTTCGAAGCCCATCAGTATGCGGACCGTGGCCTGTGCCGTTCCTCCCTCCGCCATACCTCCCCCGCGCGAGCACCGCTCTACCGAGGGCCTCATCGTCCCTAGTCGCTCCCGTTGGCCCGAAATGTAAGCTGTTTCGGGAAGAGAGAGAGAGAGAGAGAGAGATGAGAGAGAGAGAGAGAGAGAGAGAGAGAGAGAGAGGAGAGAGAGAGAGAGAGAGAGAGAGAGAGAGAGAGAGAGAGAGAGAGAGAGAGAGAGAGAGAGAGAGAGAGAGAGAGAGAGAGAGAGAGAGAGAGAGAGAGAGAGAGAGAGAGAGAGAGAGAGAGAGAGAGAGAGAGAGAGAGAGAGAGAGAGAGAGAGAGAGATGAGAGAGAGAGAGAGAAGAGAGAGAGAGAGAGAGAGAGAGAGAGAGAGAGAGAGAGAGAGAGAGAGAGGAGAGAGAGAGAGAGAGAGAGAGAGCGAGAGAGAGGAGCGAGAGGGCAGGGGGGATGGAGCGAGCGAGAGAGAAAAAGAGAGACAGAGAGAGAAGAGTATTTCTACCGTAAACCCGAAACAGTATTGATTGCAGCTCGCCTAGCTGAGCGTCGCCATACTACGAACTATGCCTCCGCTTAATGCTCCAGGAACGTTGAGATAATTACTATCGGTACGCGATCTTTTTTTACATCGGCAGTCGATGCCACAAAAATTTAATTTCAACTTTCGAGAACCGACTGACTTTCGCGTATTATTCCCAACTCTCGCTACTCGGAGATCTGGGAGGAAGATTGTGCATACATTTGAATAATATTCGTGTCAACCATACGAAAATGACGCCAATTGAGGGGCACAGTTTTTGCCCTCGTACTACCTCTACTACGACAAAACGCTTACTCCAACATCGATCGTCATCGCATAAACAATTGATGCGATGGTTGGCTACTCGTCACATCGTTTTCTGGAATGGATCTAGCGAGGTCAATCGCCTCGTGGCTGACAAGTAAAGATTGGGTTGAATAGATTTCCAAAAGGATAGCTCACACCTTCGTTCAATATTTTCGATAACGCGTGGAAATGTTCCTTCTACGTGTAGCGGCACGCAGTTGCAAACTATAATACATCTAGGAAGCGATGTGTTTTGGATACTTGGAAAACAGTCGAAGATACAGCTGTGATTCGAAAAATGACGGTGTATCGTTTATCAACTAATCGGGGGATGTTGAGAAACGAGTCACGAAAGTTTGTCGAACGTTAATATAGCGGCTCGAGGAAGTTGTGGGCGTGAGAGCGGATAAACAGTTTTTGAATATCTTAGCAATGTTTGGTAAGTCGCAGCTCTGGTTGTTAATCGTGGTCTTAATTATCGACGTTATCATTACGGGTTGCGGAGGGTATCGTCTTCTCAAGTATAACTCCGGTAAACCTTATAAGCCCTTCGTTTTACTGGCTGACGCCTCGACGCTCCGTACGTCTAGAGAGGCCTACGAAGACCTCTTCGCGTAATCGGAGAAACGTCGCATGACTCAACGATGTTGCCGCGGATCACGAATCTTCGGGATCAATTTCGTCGCTGCTATCAGGACGACGGATGACAATTACTTTGGGAACTCCGGTCAACTCCTTTCGGCCAGGTAACTGGCGGCGAATTTCGAACGACAAGACCGTACTAACGGCAAGTAACGACGTAACAATGACCGCCGAAGGCAGTTGTCGTCCCGGATCGTCATCCCAACGTCCCATCTCAACTTCCGAGTTCCATCTCTGAAGACCGTTAGATGGGGTTGGACTATCGTGCCTCGCCAGATAATTAGACAGGCAATCTCAACGGGCGGAGCCTCAACGGTGTTACCACAACGCGGCGATCACAGATGAGAGAGTCGAAAGCATGAAACACCGTGGACAGAGAGAGAGAGATAGAGAGAGAGAGAGAGAGAGAGAGAGAGAGAGAGAGAGAGAGAGAGAAAGAGAGAGAGAGAAGAGAGGAACACTAACGGGATGGGAGCGGTAGAGATCTGGTAACGAGGAGATTCATTTACAAGTACCTGTGCGAACCTCGCGTTTACTTATAATGTTCTAAAATAATAACGAAAAATTCCTATTACCCACCAATTTTTCACATTTTTAATATTAGAAAAAAATTAATACTTTATTAATCGCAACGTGAAAAATGTATTTTTTATCATTCAAATGTTATCGCGTTGGCAATGAATTCTAATGTTACAGGGTTGGTAATAAAATCAAACGATGAGTTCGAAAATCTGGGTTGTCTGATAAACATCAGATTTTTTTTTGTCTGATAAGCATCACAATCGATTGTTCGTAGTTTATGAGCAGTTTATTATCAGCATCGTTGCAGTTTTTGATCCCTACCTTCGCAAGACTCTAACAAGAATAGATAAAAACAATAATATTGCACAACCATTAGGAATAATTATTAGTAGTAGCAAATTAGTATTAGAAAAAGCGGAATTTACAGAATAAATTCATGCAAGAGGAAATAATACCTAGTCTTATCTGAACATTTGCATACAGAGCACTTTGAGGTCGCTGATTATGAATTCGCTATTAAGTTTTTGAAATTCAAAATGGCGGATTCAATATGGCCGATCAAAATTGTGAAATATGGTAATTTTTCTGAAATTTGGTGAAAAGAGGTTTTCGAGGCTGCTAATTTTGAAATTGAATGACTGAAGAAATTCGTGACTAAAATGATCAAAGTCCACTTTTTGGCGCCATCATCTTGACTCTTCCAACATTTTTGGCGATGTGAGCGAGGAGCAAGAGGAACCGTTTCACCGGACATGAAGGAGATTGCAAAACCACACCAGGGTCGGAAAAATAACAACGTGATGGTTGCTTACTGTGGGTCACTTCCCAAAGAATAAACAAAATGGATCGCATCGGAGAAAAAGCTATACAAGAAACTTCACAGAGAAAGGGTAAAGGAAATACCAAAAAATAAGTACCTGAGAAATTCGCATCGGAGTAGAATAATGTTATCTTGAGCGAAAATTATATCCTAATAGAACAATAGTACGATTTTTTGATTGCTATGCGTGAAAATTTCTTTATTTTCAAATATATGATTCGTGTCGTTGCGAGCGAACTGTGACATTTTACGGTTTCGACACCCAAAAATACACGAAATTCATCCATGTTGATTCCAAAAGTCCTCGCAACAATTTTTTGTTGGCCTGTGTTATTATTGAGAGTGAAATGACGCCGCGGCGAAAGATATGATAAAGTAACCCAAGAGTACGCGCGATCAAATATATTATTGTCTTGAAGGCATACGGAGTTGTTGCCTCCCATTCACGGCAGTAGCGGGATCTACAGAGTATTTCGAGTCGATTAATATGGCAGTTTTCTTGTCATTGGCGTTGGCTGGTATGTATTTATAACCCTCGCATTCTTCATTGACCGTTCTCAATGAAGTGTAGATGTCAGTGTAATTTTTTAAGTCCACGAAAATAGCCAATAAGTGAATATGTTCAGGTGACGATTGATAATCGAATGTACAGAGCGGGTGATTGATGCGTGCTGTACATAATTACATCATAATAAATTTGTATAGTGATAGGTATATTCATCTTTCACTTCGTCGATCCATTACTTCGTCTACCGTCAAGTGTACTATGCGCCGTACTCCTGAGAATCCCTACCGATACCTGTCATATCCAACCGTTCCGTTTCTTGTCTTATTTCACAGATTCGAAGAGAGAAAATATTAGTAAATATGTGGACAGAAATTTGCAAATTGTAGAATATTCGATTCGATTCGATTCGAACACTCCTAATATAATTTATACATCAATATACATCATTCATGTATATAATATTAGCTGTACTCGCGGTGTTGCCACGGTTTTTCTGTAGGACTCTTCAAGATAAACATTTCCATTCACATTATATACGTGTAACTCTCGCGGTCTATGCACCCACGCCGAAATAGCGCTCGAATAGCAGAATTGTTTCCGACTTACTAGCCACTTATCGTTATAATTTGGCCAATTAATTCAATATCGTTATAAATTATAGCTTATATTTTATTCTGATGTACAAACAATAATACTGTATAGTTTTATCAAAATCCGTTGAGTAGTTTTTTGTGAAAGAGTAACAAACATCCATCCATACATACGTACAAACTTTCTCGTTTATAATAGTAGTACGATATAGCTAATTCGTTCATCACGAAGCTTTGCGATGATCGCATTACCTAATTTTTGTGAATGTTTGTAATATGCCAAAATGGGCGCTCTGCAGCCTTGTCTCAACATTGTATCCTAATTAAAATGAACTGTCTATCCACGTCGATTTTTGTTCAAATTGTCAGAACAACGACTGTCAGGCAATAGAAATACGTAAAAACAATTCGACAATTCCGTGAATTCTTCGTACATTTTTTTTCATACAAACTTCGTCCCGAAAATCAAAAATACAACGACAAGAAATCAGCCATATCGGTCGAGTCGTTCTCAAGTGAGGCTCCGTGGTACATGTGGCAATTAATTTTCATTTCTGTAGATGTATATATTATATATAATATACAGCTAATTCGATGGACATTTCGAACTGATCAGCAAGAAAGCGACCAAATGGAAAGGTTGTTGGGCCACGCGAAACAATAAGAATGTACGTTTAGTCGTCGCAGCAGTATGCTTTCGATGATTCGGGACCGGTGAGATCGTCGCTTGCAATCTCACTTTTGTTCTCATCACTCCCGGAAGGAACGAGCTCTGGTTCGCATGGTAATAGCCGCGTCGATCGTCGTCGCTACCTACGCGTATACATACGAGGGAAATATTTGTCTCCGAACCCCGACGATCGAGTTTGCCCTTCGCGGGGTGCCGACGCCGCAACGCTCGGGACTACGCGGTGTTTCCCATGAATCGGGAAAAAAAAGACAGTATAACGAACGCGAGAGAAAAGAGAGAAAGAAAAGATCACGCGGTGACTCGTGGCGACCGTGGAGACTTTTCCAACGTAACGAGGCGGATCGATTGCTACTGACATTACCATTACAATGAATCACACCCCAAGCAATGCTGGCGACCCGTTTGTCGGGACACGTGAAACACAATTGGGAGACGCCAGGAATTTTCTGAGTAAAACGCGGAAATCGTGGAACCCCAAGGGCACGTGGTATACGGTACCTACTACGATAGACGGATGCTGGGGGTGAGAGGTACGAGGGCCGAGTCCTACCAGAACCCTTATTAGCGCGGAAATGTGATCTATTTGCCCCGTAGTCGTATAAAGAACAGGCGTGCGATGTATAGAAGAGCTAGGAGAAGAGGCCGTTATTGGCCAATAGGGACCGTAAGTTAAGTTAAGTTATCCCGATATGCCGTACGAATTGCCCTGGTATAGGTAGTTACGCCAATCCCCACGGGACGCTAATACGTCAGTAATTTCTCCTCCATTTCAGATATTGCTTTATCATTTTCTATACGCCGCCGCGTTGTGGGTGGCGTCGAGTCGTAAGGTCGAGCCGCTCGCGCCCGAGTATCGAGATAATTATTTTGGCTGATAGACGAGGCGTAAATAATCGCAACTCTCGTGAGAAATCGGGATAAATCGGTTGGTCGGAGGAAAGCGATTGGCCGAATTAGCCACATCGCCGGAGGTAAATCACGCGCCGATGACGGACGGGTAAAAAAATGTTGGCAATTGCGAGAAACCCTTTTTCACGAAGGGCGAGAAGAATGACTCGGGAAAACACGAGTCACGGTTTCGCTCGGAATTGAAATGTTGGCCTGCCGATCTTGCCCCCACTCCCCCTCACTGGGCTACCGGCTGAGTGAAAAAAAAATCCGTCGTTGCGTGGAGTGTGACAATGTTGTGAAGAATATTCAACATTTCAGGGCGTTGATTCGACACAATCGTTCGTGTCGTTCAATCGGTTGGTTTTTCAACACACAAACATGTTATTTGACACTTTCTGAATGTTACTCTAACATTGATTTGGTTTACTTTCAACACAGAGCTGTGATACTCTCCACACGCAGCCGTGTTACTTTAACACTGTATACTGAGTGTGTTGAAAAACGCTAATTTTGTGTTAAAAAGAAGTCGTTGATACAAAATTTTGTGTTAAATTCGGCGTACATTTGTTACCGTGTAGGAGGCGAGGAAACGTCTCCTTATTATTGGTCCCTGAGAATATATTTTTTATTCCGTAGGATCGAAAACAAGGAGTCGCGTGATCTCAAAATTCCAAAAATCATGCGTTTCATAAGAGAGGCGTTTTTACCGCGTGCGATTTCGATCAACCCTTCGTACCTCGAAGAGAACTTCATCCGGAAGATAAGGACAGACTGCCGATTCGAACGAATCATTTTGAGAAGCAATCTTTGATCTGTAACGTTTCATTTTTCTCGAAACACTATCGAGCTACGCCGTTGATTGCTGTCAGCTGACAGAATGCCAATACGCATCATCTATTTATTTATTCATTATTCGAACACTTATCGCAGTGCAATTTTACCCGTACAAAAAGGCCTTGCGTACGCGTTTGTTTGTTTTCCTTTCCTGGTCGAATCGCACCATTTCATCGAACTCCTTCGGTCACCGATTTGATGGAACAATAAGATCATATTTTCGGACAAAAAATAGATTTTCGGTAGAATTTCGTTGCGAAATGATGCATTCTGTAACATCGCAAGTCATGTGACACCAAAACTTTACGATTCGCATATGTGTACGTGAGGTATCATACAAGCCCACCTGCCTCGGTATTCTCAGTGTTAAGGTTCGGTAATCGGCATTGGAGCTCGAACTATGACAGGATAGAGACGGGGACGCCCGGATTCAGTTTTGTCCATTTACCTCTATATATTTTGTCTTTGTCTTTGTCATTGTTTAACGCGTTATATTTCATTATTGAAATTGACTATCTGTGTCGAGTTATGCTTTGTAATATCCAATTGTGCAACGAGTGGATATTTGAATTGCAAGCATCAACTGTACGACAAGAGGACGAGCAACCTGGGTCTACGAATATTGTTAACTACTATCGACTGCATTGACTATCTTTTTCTATTCATATCTGTTCGAGTCACATTTGATCATAATAATTCTACATTGAAATTGCATCCTACGGGAAATATGTTAAATTAAATGCTTGACTGTTATATTTCTGTATCATATAATCGTTTCGCGTCTATCATTAGTGTAAATCGACTCCATCTCCGCATTTTTCTCGAGTCTTATCTTACGTCGTGGATAAATTCAACGCAAACGACAATGGAATGTCACAATCCTGAAGTTTGTCGATCGACTAGCTAATTCTGTCAAGACTTCAAATTCCTCGACGGGAAAAGAAATTTCCATCGGGCAGAATGAAATTCAAACAATCACGGTTTGCGCTACTTATAATAATATGGTTTCGATTGGACTTATCAGGTTGAAAGCGTTTATTCAAACTCCGGAGGGATTAAAATATTTGTACTACGGTCGAATCGGGAAGGGTGTGGGATTAAAGTGTTGTTGAGAGACTCGGTACTTGCCTACCCCTCGCACAATTATCGCATCGTCAACGTGATAATTCAAAAATAGGCACCGGTTAAGAAGAGTCGCGTCGAAATAATCCCACTGTAATCTTTTTTTTTACTAGAATAGTCAGGAAAATTCGTTTCTCGATTCGTTTATCACGAATATGGAACTCGTATCGATCTGTCATAAAATTCAAAGTCTCCATGCGCAACGAATAATGAAATTCATGTATGGAAGGGAACATAAAGATTACTAACAAGTTCTGTAAATGGACGTGGAAAAGACTAATTTCTGGATATAACTGAACGTCGTGGGTAATTCTGTTACGAACTGATGGTGGTGAAGTTCAGAGAATATGAAATTTTTCGTGCTCGAAGAAAGATCTACTTTTTCAATAAAGGTAGGTTTATAAAATCTCATAATAATACTTGTTCCGCACAACCGATTGAATAAAAAACGAAGGATTATGAAGTACGCAACCAAGGTACTCAGGAATAGTTGTTCGATTTTATTTTTTTCCACTCAATGAATAAATATAACGTAACAGTAATATCACGTACAATTTTTCACGTGTCACGATGGAAACGCGAAGGAAAATGCAATTTATCATTTTTTCTAGATATCATGTGCACGTTTGAGAGGTACCATTTTTGACAGATGTACAAATAGGTATGGTCGAAAATTTTGAAGAACTGGTAGAAAATTGTTACTCACAGTTTGAATTCGGAGACCAGTTTACATGAAATACCTTCAGGTTTCGTGGATTTGATCACTCGATACATTGATTTCAAATCCGTTCGCAATTACGATGGCAGAAATAGTGAAACACGATTTGGGTATTTTGCTTTTGGACTCTCGTTGCGAGTTCACTTTCAATTCGTGAAGCCTGCAACAGACTCGATATCCAGCTATTGCGATTATCGATCCAACCTCATTTTCTTAATGATGTATCTTTCGAGAGATCTACCGAGTGTACGAGTCAAAATTTGATTTTTTTTCCCGCTCATGTAATTTGCTCTCTACCAAACGCTTGTTAGTTAGCTGGAAGTAAAAGTGATTGGAAGGTTTGGTTTGTTTTCTTGGTAGATTTTTTTCGAAAGATACATCTGAATGTGAACAACACCGTCGCGTTGGACGTTCTCTGGATCGGCGAACGTGGCAAAAGACGCCACAGGAATTCCACGACGACGAATGGCAGAGGCAGCCAATCAGAATTGAGAATCAGAATCGGAATATGCGGAATGATGCGATTGAAATTTGAGCGATGACTCGTCGAAAAATGCACGGCATTCCGCATGTAGCCGAATTATATGGTGGACAAAAGGAGAAATGATTTGCTTACAATAATTCGCGACGCCCACGGACGATTTCAACGGTGAAATATGACACAGATTTCGAGTCGCAGGTGAAATCAGAAGTTTCGTCAGCGACTGACTAACGGATATAATAACCACCAATAATTCATAACCACCTACCGAACGGATCGTCGAAGGATCGACATAATTAGCGTCGATATCGCATTGATATCTCGACAGATACGATTCGTTGAATCTTTTCCGAATCGACCTGATTACGGAGCAACGAACCCCATCGTATCGTCGCTCGCGTACCTCGCTTCACCACTCGTGTCAGACTCGGGAATCGCCTACGACAATCGCGAGCGAGCGAAAAATCCTCGGGCAACGCAACGGTCGGCAGGTACCCGCTACGTTCGCGTAGTTGAATATCCGTATGAACTGTTGGAATATCACCGCATTATACCGCGGCGTGGGTGCGCGAAGGACGGTGTCGGGAGTGGCGTCTTCTTCGACTTCGTCGTCTTCGTTCGCCGCGACCTCCATCCGCAGGTACGTGTTCCATTGTCGGTTTTGGTATCGTATAGCGGGCTTCCCCACCCACCCGAGTATTGTTTAGCTACCTGCGACTCTCTGACGAAGTATCCGAGTGACTCACGATATCGGCTTCCGTTTCGACCGGATTGCGCTCCGAATCGAGCGGATTTGAATAGTTCTTGGTTTGGATTTCGCTCGTGTCGCGGGGTGAATAATAATTGAACAGACGTTTCAGCGGACGTCAACGTGCAACAAAGTGTATTATAATTACGTATCGGGCGAGGTGACTTCGCGGGAACCCCATCGTCCACCGTCAGAGAACGGACCTGTTCGCAAACTATGCACATTTCATTCCTTGTACGCTTACGCTTTGCCTTGGGTATGCGAACCCCAATCGCTGTATAGGGCAAGATTCCCAGAACGAAAGAACATATTGAAAGAGGTTTTTCGCGAAGTCCTTCCCATATTTGCCTTACCTATATCAATTCGTTTCGCTTTTTCGATTCCCAGATGCGAAAGTTTTCGGAAAACCACACCGACTAGATGTGGGTACCTGAAGGATCCGAAATTTCGGCGTTGCGACAATGATGAGAGGAATAGTTAGACAGAGACGATTCCTAATGGTAAGACGCAGACGATTGGAAATAGTTAGAGTAGTCGATTCGAGATAGTTGAAGCCGGAATATTCGAAACAGTTCGGCAATGAGGATTCGAAATAGTTACGCAAATAGAAACGCAGGCGATGCGAGATTGTTACACAAGCAGTATTCGCAATAGTTAGACATGGACGATTCTAGATAGTTAGACGAACCCCTCAGCAAGGACGAAGGTACCGACAAATAAGCAAACAAGAGAATGGATAGACAGGGGCACGGATAGACAGATGAATAGATAGATGGTGAAGTTGGACAGACCGACAGATAGATAGATAGATAGATAGATTTGTTTATTTCATCCGGTGTCCAGGAGAACGGGGAAAGTGAGCGAGAGAGTCGGGAGAACCGGAACCACGACCAGGGTTGTTCTATCGAAGTGAAACACAATGGCGAGTTCTCGGAGCGAGAGAGACCCGGAGGGCAGGCGTCAACGCGGGGCTAGGTACAGCTTGCGTCGGTCTTTGCCCCGAGTACGTGATCGGTGTGTCTAAGCTTCCTACGAGCAAAGAGCAACCGCCGACCAGTTGGCCGGTTGGTTGGTCGGTCGGTCGGTCGGTCGAAGCACACTTCAGGATCAAGCTAGAGGCCAACGCAGAGGATAGCGAGGACCCCAGAAGGGATGACGTCGCTGCGTTGCGAAACAACGTCGATCAATCACTCATGCTTCTATCGACGCGGTGAATATGTCGAGAAAAGTTTTTCCACGGCGGCACCGCGATTCGTCGCTACCCCCGAGTCCTTGTTGGATGCGAGATTACCGAACTACCGAACTGCTGACGGTGAAATTCGCACAACTTTCGCTATTTGTTTTCGCGGTTCCGAACATTGAATGGTTACTCATTTTCTAAGTGTCTTAAATTTGAACAGAGAATGTCGTTTTCACCTCGTAGAAAATCTACACTAATCGGCGATGCGGTGTACGAAGAAGTAGTATAGGGGCTCTTTTGTCTCGGTATCAGCTGTCACAACCAACCCATCTCCAACACCCTCGATACAACCCCGTTCCTTACGTGCATCGAAATCTCTAAGCGCTGTCTGATGGTTTCCACTAAATTTGACGCTGATGGGTTCTCACCAGTACGTCTTTATATATATACATATAAATATATATATAGAGGGAGAGAAAGAGAGAGAGAGAGAGAGAGAGCCCTCGTTGATACTGACGTTCGTCACAGCGTTGGCGGTCCAGTTTGCGTTGGGAAGATATGATCTAAATAGAGATCAACGATTCTCTTCGGGTGTATAATTTGGACGATGTGGGGACAGCTGCCCATCCGATCGACGAACCTAGTTCCAACCAGCTTGGGGACTCCATCCTATCGCTTGGACTTTGATCTCGGATAACGCTCGTTTCGATTTCCTTCAAAAGCGGTATTTCGTCGCGAGGGGACCCAAAAATATGCTCGATGCTCCTTCGGACAACCATGATTTCGGCTCGTTGCATGTCCGAGCTTCGCGGCTAGGTTGCCTGATTAGTACCGCTTCCCGTTGCTGCATGGTAGACTCAACACTCGCGTCTGACCAGCATAAACGAGACTCAATCCTCGCGGATACTCGAGATACGTGTCCCGACGAAGAATAAGTGGCAAATGTCAAAAACGCCCGAGGCTGACCATCCAGCGTATCAGCTCCGTCCCGTCCCTCGCGGGCTCGTTGCAGTGTGAACAGAGTAGGTACCAGTCGACCCGTGCGTAAGTGCTTCAAGTGCCCCTCAGCAGTTGATGTGCTTAGGCAAATGTGGCAACCGAACAAGGGCAACGGGTCGCTGGATGGAGGTGCGCGAAGAGGGGGAATGGAGGGGGGTCGGCGAAGAGGCAGAGGGGTGTGAGATGTATTTATAAAAAGGTGTCGGGTTGGAACTAAGGAGCCTTGGCCGCTCCGGACCTGGTGCCCCGAGGGAATCGGGGTGGGAACAGATAAAAGAGAATTGTATAAAATGGGCTACACGGGGGGTGTCGGTGGGGGGAGGGGATAAGAGATCTAGGGCTGCGAAGGAGGAAGCAGTGGGCGAAGGTGGCGGATGATGCCCGTGGGGCACAGGGGCGGAGGTGCGGGAGGCAAAGTGCCAACGCCATTTTGAAACGAGCGCCGCTCTGATCTGTCAAATTTCATTTCACGCGTCTACGCGCGACGCCTCGACGCCTCGACGCTTCGACGCCTCAGCGCTTTGACGTTGCGACGCCTCGATGGGGCGCGCGGATAAGGATCTACCGACAGCAGACACCTACCCTCCGTTATACGAGATCGGATTGCGATCTAGAGCGCGGCGATCTCCGGGTCAGGTACTCTGCCTCTGACCTCACAGGTCACCGTAGAGACACCCCAACTTCCGCCGTCACCGCAACTAGTTCTCGCATCTGCGAATTGCGTTTATAGCTTTCGTACCGTACTCCAGAGATTGTTATACGTATTACGTGTTGTCCCATTCTCGTTACATGCGAATACATAAATACGGAGTTTGCAGCGCTCGCGTAACACTTTGTACCGCGGTTCTCGAACGTACGAGTTCTCTTCGTCACCAGGAGCTGGGACAAGGAATCTGGCCTATCAATCATACGGGTCAACGATGAAAACACTTTTTCAATAATTTTATCCAATTCCCGAATTTTTTGGCATTATGAGTCCA
This sequence comes from Arge pagana, assembly GCA_963969455.1. Lineage (NCBI taxonomy): Eukaryota > Metazoa > Arthropoda > Insecta > Hymenoptera > Argidae > Arge > Arge pagana. Next base: position 17,397,648 of record OZ018308.1, on the reverse strand, counting down.
AAATCAATACTAAAAAAGTGGTCGCAACTTCCGAATTTGTACATTTCAATATTGAAACAAAGATAATATTTTATAATTCACAATGTGAACGATTTATTGCAGTTAAATAATGTTACCGTAAGTACGAATTGTAACCCGATGAACCAAAAGTACGATTCTTGATTTTTCATGCATCAAACTTTCCTCGCGACAAAAAAATATAAATATATATTAATATATAGAATAAAATTTTCCTCCTATAATTATATATAATTTACATATTATTACATATAATTATATAAATTCAAGATAAATAATATAATTATACAATTCTACAGAAGTCAAATTATATATAATCATCGGGTTCGTTTTGAATTATTTAATCGATGTCTTATCGTGAGAGAACTGTCGGTGATAATGGAAATCCGATGCCATATACTGTTTCAGCATCCCAAAATACATCAGATTTCGCCGTATCGGTTCAACAAGTTTTTACAACAATTTCGTTCGTTGTCCTATGTTGAGTTCGCATGATTTCGCGAGAGTCGTACTTCCAGATTCGCGTACATTGTCGAATGACGATGAAGTAAATGTAACTTTCGAGTATACGTAAGATGAAATTTGATCATTGTTTCCATGGAACCAATTGACGTTAAAAATATTAGGCGTCTTTCGAATTAGTACACCACGACAGTACATATTTTTGACATATTGACAGGTAATACACCATGGAGCACTCAATATTGCGAGCATGCTGTGAGCTTCCATTGAGAACTGCTGAACATTATGGTCAATGTTCAAGTCAGTGGGTGGTGGACCGAAGAAAACTTCTTAGAAAAATCACTTTACGTTCTTCGCCGCAATTGAACGTTAAATTTGGCAGCGAATCCGTTCTTCCGTATGTACAGTAGGTTGCCAAATTATTTGGAATAGGGGACAAATTTTTATATTTTCTAGTTCAACTAGTTTATATTTGAACTAGTTTGTTAACTAATAATAATTGATAATAATTGATAATAAGACAATAATTCTCAGGTGCTAGACTATTTATTGCGAACCTAGTCCAGGATGCGTTGGCAACATGGACCGAGTGCCCAACACATGAAACAACTAAACTATTCATTTCCTCTCAAACAACAATATGCCCTCGTAACAAAAATTCAGCAGCGGAACAGATAAATTGATTTTTCAAGAAACCAAATTTATTTGTGGATCATTTTGGACCGAATAGCTTCCAGAAAACAATCTCAGGAGATTCGTTCAACTCCTCGCTACAAGAGCTGTTTTGAACACGTAATACGCGAATAACACCGTTCGAGAAGTAGCCTTCGCCATTTTGACCAACGACCCGGACCACCAACGCTGTCGCTAATTGATATCCATAATAATGATATCAGCATCAATACTACGCGAATAAATGTAAAAAAATATTAATTTGATAGCCCCAATGATTAATTTGCACTAAGAAGATGCAAAAATCTTTGTATCGTTACTAACAATATGGCAATCCACCGTATTCGAGGTAACAAAAAACTATAGCGGTGCGGTAAAAATAAACGCTTGGGATAATACTGGGAAGTAAAAACCCGGCGAAAGCAAACGAGACTACCAAAGTCGTTCATTTCCCGAGGAAAACTATCGCGCCGACAGTTTTGAAGTTGTCGCAAATCCTCCCGGCAATCCCGTTGCTTCATAATTCAGCGATCACCATCCCCACGAGGCGCTGAGTCGTCGTCGTCGTCGTCGTCGTCGTCGTCGTCGTCGTCGTCGTCGTCGTCGTCGTTGTGGTCGCTCGAGTCCTCCTCGCCATCGGAGCTTCCTCCCCGCCCCTGTGCATCCCCCGTCGACTGTAAGTGGCGAGAGGAATGAAGAACGAAACGCCGAGACATTAAATTGAAAAGTTTGACGTACGAAGGTTTATGGGAGTTTTAAAAGGCAGTAAAGTCGAGCGTTACGCGTTCGGCGGGTCGTTACATTTTCTTACTTCTCGGCGTGTACTGCCTCCCAGTTATTCCCGGTCATCCTTTACGCTTGCCTCCTCGCCGGTTCTTTCAACTTCATCGTCCACCTCCGCCTTCTATCGTCCGCCCCGGACCCATTCTCCAATTCTTTCCTGCACTCGTCTTCTCATCTCATCCGCGGACATTTTATTCCCAGGTAAGTTTTTCTTCCCGGTTCGGATTGCCGCTCGGGCATTCACCGGTGTCTGCTAAACTCTGCTTTCTCGTGGCTTTTATGACATCTTCCTCTTTCCCGTTGCCCATCTCCGTTACCCTCGTTGTTTTATTCCCCGAGCATCGTTGCCAGTCCAATAAAATCACGAAATTCCGTAAAACCATGTGAGATTTCTGTTCAGCTTCCTCATCGTGATTCTCGTCCTTCAAATTTATCGCTTCGTAAATGTTTTCTCTTCCATTTTTCCGTTCTTCCCATTTTCGTCTCCTCGGTGTTTACGCGACGAGTCGATCCTACCCGGCCCTCGCAAACAACTGCTGTCAAGTACTTTCGGTATTTTTGCTCTATTACGAATATAAAGAGTTCCCTACCCTACGAGCTAAGGGGTTAGTAGTAATGAAGCGAGTTCAGTAATGAAGCCAACCCCTAGCTGAACAAGTCATCG